>CABHPR010117135.1:12924-33386 GCA_902168415.1 Peromyscus melanophrys
GAAGGAAGGAAGGAAGGAAGGAAGGAAGGAAGGAAGGAAGGAAGGAACTTTTGTAGATATCTGAAACATGGAATGACAGTGATGGCAATAACTTTTGGAGAAAAGGATTTAGGATACTCAGTACCTTTCTTTTTGTGAAGAGTAAAGGAGCTTTGCTTTCTTCTTCCTTTGGTACAGGAAAGCTATGGCAGATTTTCTTTCTTTCTTCCTTCCTTTCTTTCTTTCTTGCTTGCTTTCTTTTTACCTTTCTTGCTTTCTTCCTTCCTTACTCTCTCCCTCCCTCCCTCCCTCCCTCCCTCCCTCCCTCCCTCCCTCCCTCCCCCTCCTCTCTCTCTTTTTCTTTCTTTTTTTTGAGATAAGTGACACCCAGATTCAAATAGAGCATTTTCAAACATCCTACTGAAATGCCTGTAGATATTTAACTCTTTACAAAATCTACTTTGACTTTTTTTTCCAAAAGAGGACACAATGTTGAGTGGGTAGGTAATGGGTGGTGGTCCTGAGAAGAATGGGGGGAGTGGACCAGATGATCAAAATACATTATATAAACTTCTCAAAGAACTAATGAAAAATATACAATGACATAAAATAATGTACCTTATATTAAACTTTGTTTAATCTATGCTTCTAGACAATCTGAAATTGAGAAGAAACAACATAAAAGACATTATACTTACCTCAGCATTCAAACATCTGCCAAAGTCTATGCTACATAGTCTGAAAAATTCCTTTTTACCACAGGTTTGACAGCACCCTAGAAGTGTCCTTTATCCCTGTTTGTCTGACTTCATCTCTTTTATTTCAGTACCTTAGACCAGAGCCCAGACCTGAGCAGCAACAGCTGCTTTGGCCATAAGCTGTGGCCTCTCAGGGAAGACAGAGAAGAACCTCCCCTTCTGACTTCATTCTGTGTGCTGTCCCTGAAAAGAAAAATGTATCCTTCTGTTGCAGCAGACTTTTCACTGACAATCCACGGCCCACAAAACCATACTTCCCTGAGGATTTAAACTTTCCTCTTCCTGAAAGAAAATAGTTAATCCTCCTGTGACTGTATTTCTGAGCCCTGAAATTGATGACAACCACCTCCCACTATTAGTCTGCACTCTGATTATCCCCACAGACTCTCTCACTAAGCTCTGTTTTCAGTGAGCAGCATTAAACCATCAAAGATGATTTGGATTAACAACCACAAAGCAAGATAATGTCATTGAAAATGTGTAATACTGTGGAGAAAGAGAAAATACAAAACAATGCTTATGCTACAGAATGAAGCATGGATCTTAACAGAGTGAGAAGGAAGACTCCAAGCTCTTCTGTAGTCTTCCCACTGAGGGCTAACTAAGGGGAAATGGTCACACAGTACACATCCCACATCTGAGACAATATTTATTGGTGGAATTAGAAAAAAAAAAGCTGAAGTACTTAAGGTTTTACACCTAGTGAACAACTTTAAATTAGGGTTACTTAAATTAGCATAGGCAAGAGGTTACTTACCAGATCATGGACAACATGGAAGTAGCAAATTTTTAGATTCTCCCATTCATAAAGCATCCATACAAATGAATCTAGAACGTCTCTCCTGGAATACAAAAACAATGTGACCCAGAATTAGAACCCTTATTCTACCATGTCAGAATTCAGAGAACAGTCATTCTTTATTGGGGTATCATCTTAGTTCATAGCAAAATAAATTAGGCCGCCAGCATCTAGTGTATGGCATAGATGATTTTGTATAAACGGAATAACAGAGTGATTTCTGTGAAATTTAGAAATTCTTCCATATATAAATAGCACAGGTTAGAAAATGTGATATGGGAAGCTGAGGAATGGGAGAGCAAGAGTGCTAAGATAGTCACAACTGTAGATGATGACAAACAGCACAACCCACTTTCAACATTTCTATCATCTAACAAGGGACATCACTGTACCAGCCTATGTACCATTTTCTGCACGTTTGGACTGTGGTTGATGTGGACCTGTTTATAATCATTATGCCTAAAGCTTTGGCCAGCTTATAGTTTAATGCCCAGCTGTAGGTTTCTCTGGGTGCTTTTTTCACATGTATGACATCCATGGTTCTGTTTAGGAATTCATGGCAATACCTGTCAATGATTGCTGAATTGACTGTGACCAAATAAAGTCAGTTGATTTTTCTGAAAGACCTGAAGACCATTCCAACATGTGTTTTCTACTCAGAAAAAACTTCTGCTTCAAGAAACAGTTGAGTATAAACTTTGTTGTAGACTTGTAGTCACTACCAATACGATGAAGACAGACAGAAAGGATTCTCTACTACCTAATCCTTCCCTGAACATTCAGGGGGAAGTGATCTAGGTTTGAACATTTCACCATTGACTTTGCTTCCTCTCTCTGTTGAAGCCAATCTCAGTAGAAACTGTGCTCAAGATGCTAAGTGCCTGCGCTTCCCACATCTTAAGTCTCTTCTACTCAGCTGTCATTGCCATTTCCATAACTCTTATTACAGAAATGATATTTTCTTTCATCTCAGTCATATTCAATGTCCCTCACAATGTCATTTCCTGTTAGCAAAATCCACGAGAGTCTGTTTAAAGGGTATCAGGGATTTACAATCATGAATACAGGATATGGCAAATCCAGTTGCAGAGTCTTTGGAAAGCTGGGGACTGATCACACGCTGCTTCATGCCACCTGAACCAGTCTTCACCCAAGAGAGTTTACCACTCGACTGCATCCACTCTTAGGGGGTCACGTATACAGACAGAAAGCTGTGCCCTAGGACTTGTACCTCCAGAGCCATTGGCAGAATGAATTCCCTCAACACTTCCCCTTGTCTTTTTTTTCTAAATAAGAAGGTTGTAAACCTAATACAAAACTATATACAATAAGAACAATTATCAAGTATTATCCAGGAGAAAGAAAAGATGATAACATAACCTATCCTGAAGGATCTAGATCTTGCACCTTTTATGCTCTTAGCTAAGATACAAGAGTATTGTAACCGTAATCATCTAGCCTTCAACCCCATCAAAGACCTAAGAAGGAAAATAATATTACCTGGGTAAGTAGAAGTTCAGGAAAGCAACTTCCAAAACATGCAAGGAATGACAGAGACAGATGGCTGCCTGGACAGTCACCCAGTGTTTCTGTAAAGTTGGGGCATCCACTTTTGCTACAGGCCTGGAATATCTGACAGACCGTTTTCAGAAGCAGGAAAATTTGAAAGACTGTCCTACCCTGTCTTGGCAAGGTTCAGCAGTTGCTTTTCCCTTTGTTCTGCTCGTCCAGATTGGACAGCATGTTTATTGTAAGCAGTTGAGACAAGGGAAATTCTTGGCCTAACAGACCTCTTCTGCCAAGAAGAAGACAAATTCCATAAAGAGTGTCTTTGATTCCCACCATCCTCTCAGGAGTAGAACAGTGCTGCCAGGAGCAATCATGTCTCACATCAACAGAGTTCTAAGTTATTAAAACATTTAAATGCCATATTCTCTAGGTCTATGAAGTATTTGAAGATTACCTATCCATCTGACACATATATGCATATCTAGAATACCTATTAACATAACTATAAGTATGACAAGTTTGGGTGACTATTGACCTGTAATTCTTACCAACCTAAATAACTTACAGACTAAGGCTTCACATTATAAAAATAAACAATTTTAAACAGATGTACAGTATAAAGACAATGACCTCAAATTTGTGACAATATACAAAAATATCTTAATCAGAGGTAGAAATGTATAGTTCAATATGACAAGAATATCCATAATTTGTATCAATACATGAAATATCATAAATAGAGGCAGAACAAACATATAGTATGACAAATATAATTTTACATTTATATCAATATACAAAAATATTTTAAACAGAAGTAGGAATGCATGTACAAGATGACAAATATAGTTTTGTATTTGTATCAATATACAAATTATCTTAAACAGGAATACAAAAATAATTTTACATTTGTATCAATATACAAGAATGCATGCCAATGTAAATTATCAAAAGCTGATAGTTACTAAATTAATTTACAAGTATATATAATAATCTATCTTATTATTCTATCCTATATGTCCCCCCTTTTTTTCTTTTCCAAAAGAGATTCCTGAGTCTAAACTTTATTGTTCTACCCACATCCCTATTACAACTTATAGCTAACCCCTAACAGATGACTATTATCCATAACCCTGAGAAAACAAAGCCTGTTGGGAGAGGGAGAGGGGGCATTGTTTTCTTAGAATTGCTGCCTGCTGGCTAGGGGTGATCGTATTTCTGTGGGATCCTGTGAAAAACTAAAACAATGGTTAAGTCTCATTAGGACTATCTATAGCATTTGTATCCAGTCTCACCATAATGGGTAAAGCTTATCTGAAGTTCTGGCTAGAGGTGTAAGATGTACCATCTTAGCTAGCCACCTTGGAACTGTCCTGAACAGTTTGTAGTCCAATGCTGATCTTTGAGTGATGTTTACTGGCTCAAAGTTATTATGAACCAGGTAGAATTATTGTTGTGGGGCCCCATCTTCCTTCAGGAGACTTCAGAGATCATTGTTAGGAAAGTTTATCGTTCACTACAGAAAACTTAGACATTTTAATGTCAAAATGGAAAGTCTAAATTTTAGGATTACACTGTAGCTAAAGAAAATTTACAAAGAGTCAAAAATAAGTATGGGGAGAAATAGAGTTTTGACAACAGTAGTCTCTAGATTTTTGGTTTCTTTTCTGTCCCACACTAGGTGACTCTTCTGATATGAGACAGAAACTTGTATTTTTTTCTTTTAACAACATGCTTGGATTTAGAGAAGGAGAGAGCCACACTCCAACTCCAAAGCCAGCTTTGATTATAATTGAGTTGGGACTATAACTTTTCTAGAAGTAAGGAGATATGGATGTTTAGGTAGTGAGATTTTACCCTTCTTCTTTAAACATTTAGATATCCAAGGTCTTTTGATTTCTTGAAGATGGGTATTTCTATTTTCCTGTAAAGACAAAAACAGAACCCTGCCACAACCCTTGTTTGGTGAGTTTTCCTTACAATTTGTAGAATTATCACATTGGTGGATGAACTATCACCACCTTCTATAAGCTATCACTTCCATAAGCTATCACTTCTCCTTATCAAGAGGTCTCTCCTGTTTGAATCAATTTTTTATTTATTTTTATGGTATCCATAACTTTTCTTCTCCTGTGGGAACAAAAGCAAAACCTCTTCCCCAACATAACACATATCCTGGTTTCCATTCTGAGGTCAACACATCTTTAAAGTACACAGGGTGATTCAATTCAGTTGTTTTTTCTATTGTCCAATGTCTCCCTGCAGCTGTTGTTCCTTTCTCATTAGCATTTAGAAAATTCAAGGTTAATAAGGTATTATGCACTCTACCCTTGGGGGTTTTAGTTCCCCCTCTATGTTTATTAAGCATTTCTTTTAAAGTGCAATTAGATCTTTCTACAACCACTTGTCCTATAGGATTATGTGGTATACCTGTAATATGCTTTATATCATAATATGCAAAAAACTATTTCATTTTACTGGAGACGTGCTGGAGCATTGTCAGTCTTAATTTGTACAAGTATACCCATTATGATCATGACCTCTAACAGGTGTGTAATTACAGAGTCAGCCTTTTCAGAACTCAAAGCAGTTGCCTATTGAAATCCTGACAACGTATCTATTGTATCATGTATATATTTTAATTTTCAAAATTCTGCAAAATGAAAAACATCCACCTGCCAAATTTCATTTCCATGTATACCTTTAGGATTACTTCCTGCTGGTAATGGAGCTTGAGTATAGAAGGAACAAGTAGGACTTTTTTTTTTTTACAATTTCCTTGGCTTGTTGCCAAGTGATGGAAAAATCCTTTTTTAAACCTTTACTATTGACATGGTGTTTTCTAATGAAATTCTGAGGCCTCCAGCATACTTCCTACTAATAATCGATCAGTTTCATCATTGCCTTGTGTTAGAGGACCTGGTAGACCCCTATGGGATATAATGTATTATATATATATATATATATATGTGTGTGTGTGTGTGTGTGTGTGTGTGTGTGTGTGTGTGTGTGTATGATGATTCCTATTCCTGACTATTTCTTGTAATTGTATAAATAGTGAAGTTAATTCTTTTTTATCTGGAATAAATTCAGCAGTTTCAATATGTAAAACAACTTTCTGCATATTGAGAGTCAGTAACTATATTGAGAGGGTCTATAAAGTTCATTAGTACCATAAGAATGGCATGCAATTCTGACATTTGTACAGAATTGTAGGGGCTTTGAACTACCTTGTTTAAGTTTCCTGATTTATATCTTTCATTTCCTGATTTATTTGCATCAGTATAGGATGTAGGGACTCCAGAGACTGATGTTCTCCATACATTGTTAGGAAAAATCCAACTGGTTCTTATTATGAATTTAATTCTCTCACTTTTGGGATAACTTTTGTTAATCTCTCCCAAAAAATTACTGAAAGTTCTTTGCATAAAGAAGAAGTTTCCTCATTAGTTAAGGGTACTACAATTTCTGCTGGGTTCATTCCTGTCAATTGACAAAGTCTTAATTTTCCTTTTAAAATCAACTCAGAAATCTTTCCTACATATGTCTTTAATTTCTTACTCTGTTTATGTTATAGAAATATTATTTGAATATAATATCTTCCCTCTGCATCAAAATCCCTATAGGGGATTGCTTAGAGGGTAATACAATCAGAATGCAGTTAAACTCTGGATTCACACAATCCCTATATGTAATTTCTTTTCCACCAAAGCCAGTTCTCTCTCAGCTTCAGCTGATAATTCTCCTCTACTATTTAAGTCTTCTCACCATCTAGGGTACGAAACAAATTTCTCAGTTCATCAGGACTTGTCCCAATAGTGGGCTGTAAATTGGAAATGTCTCCTAGAAATCTTTGAAAGTTATTAAGAGTCCACAATTGATCTCTCCTGATTTGTACTTTTTGTGGTCTAATTTTTTGTAGAGCTATTTTACATCTTAAGTAATTAATAGAATCTCCTCTTTGTATTTTTTCAGGAGGAATTTATAATCCCCAGTGAGGCAAAACTTTTTTTTACTCCTTCGAACATTTTTTAAACGTGTCTACCCTTAAATCATCTAATAAGATATAGTCCATATAATGGTAAATTATAAATTGTGGAAACTGTACACAAATTATTTCCAGTGGTTTTTACACAAAATATTGGTACAGGGTGGGGCTGTTTAACATTCCCTGTGAGAGAACCTTCCATTGATATCTCTTAACAGACTGAGAATTATTGTAAGTAGGTACCATGAAGGCAACTTTTTCCCTATTCTCTTCTTGTACATGTATAGTGAAGAAAAAGTCTTTTAAGTCAATAGCTATAGTAGGCCATTGTTTAGGTAACAGGGAAGGCAGAGGTATTCCAGGCTGTAGAGAGAACATCAGCTGAATCACTTTATTTATGGCACTCAGATCTGTTAATAATCTTCATTTTCCAGATTTCTTCTTAATAACAAATACAAGAGAATTCCAAGTGCTGGTTGATTCTTCAATATATTGAGCATTTAGATGTTCCTGAACCAGCTGTTCTAAGGCTTGTAGTTTCTCTGATGTCATAAGCCACTGTCCAACCCAGGCAGGTTTATCAGTTAACCATTTTAAGGGTAGGGCCATTGGTGCCTCTGAGAATTCAACAGCTGTTGTGCTCTGTTTTTGTACAGCCCAAATGGTCGGTGACTGTTTTTAATAGTGTCTTATAACATTATTCCCAGAAACATGAATTGATTTATGGTCCACTTCTGAGATCTGAGGAATATTAATATGGGTATTCCATTGCCGTAACAGATTATGACCTCATAGATTCACTGCTACATTAGCCACATATGACCTCAACCTTCTTCTCTGTCCTTCTGGCCCTATGCATTCAATCCATCTTGAACTTTGTTTTACTTAAGATAGGGTTCCAATCCCTAGAAACTGAACATCTACCACCCGAAGAGGCCAATTTGGATGCCATGATTCTGGTGTAATTATAGTCACATCCACTCCTGTGTCCATTAAGCCTTCAATTATAATGTTGTTTATTCATACCCTTAGCTTTGGTCTTTGTTCATTTATAGAAGTCTACTAAAATATTCATTTTATGGGTTTTTTTAAATTTTGACATTGGACCAATGAATTCAGGTCAACCAGAGACAAACAATGCAACCCTTTGCCATAGGGAAACACCTGGCGGGGGGGAAGGGGAGCTCTTGCAGGCTCCCAAGTCAAATGTGCTCCAGTCATTCCCAGTCACTGTGGAGGAAACTCCTCCCCAGAACAATTAGAAGATCCAGTGCCTAATGTAAAAAAAAAAATACTTCACTGGATGATAGACTAGCATTTTGATGTCTCTTCAGGCCTTTGGGAATTACCTCTCCTATCTAAGTCTCATCATTGTAGTTATGAGACTCAGTATTGATGGTATATTGGATCCATTCTTCTATAGATGCTGATCTGACCTTTAAAGGCTCAATTATCTTTCTGCATTCTAAGTTAGCATTTTCAAAAGCCAAAGATTGAGCTAGTACTTGTCTACCTTCTTATCTGATATCACTATATTTACAACTTTAGTTAATCTTTGCAAAAAGTCAGCAAAAGTTTTCTTGTATGACCTTAGCAAATGGCTCAATTCTTTTTCCTAATTCTTAAATCTTTTCTCAAGCATTTAAGGCTGCTGTATGGCATTGGAACAAGGTGTGCTCATCAAAGGTAACCTGCTTATTTATGTCAGCAAAACAGCCCTCACCAAGAATCTGATCTTGAGAAATCTCAAAACCTCTAATCTTACCTTGTTGTTCAAGGGCCTTTTAGCTCCTTCTGTCAACCAGCTTTTCAATTGTAACTGATGACTATATTCTAGTACTGCTGAGACCAGTCATTTGGAATGATTCTTTTTTTAGAAGGCCACATATTCAGAAACTACCTTAACATATGGTGAATGTATACCATAGCAGACTATTGCTTCCTTTATATCTTTTAAGTCTCTCATATGTATAGGCTCCCATTTATAATCTGTATTTCCTTCAGGATAATTAATATGTGCTGCCTTTTTACAAATAGTAACAGGATAAATTATAGCAGGTGAACTCACTACTTTTTAAAGATCTGAACCTCCTGAACAGTAAATGATTCCAGAGACTTCATTAGATCAACCATTAGAAACCATGTTTCATCATTCATAAGTAATTTCAAAAGATTTCATTTTATCTATCAATGCTACCTTGTCATCCTTAGAGATTATCTGTATGGCATGCAAATTGCCTTCCAAAAGTGATGTCCTGTCCAACAATTTCTCATAGCTAATTTCCATGGAATGAAGTTTTATTGCCAATTTATCATTATCACATTCCATGGAATGAATTTTTCCATCCAATTTCTCATTACCACTTTACAAAGTCTGTATAGTTTCAATTAGTTTCTCATTTTTGACACTTATCAAACCAGTTTTTAAGGGTACGATATGAATTGCCAGACTAATTGCAATTATGGCTAAAAATGTGTATTCCTAGGTAGGTCACACATCTCTTTTAAAATTCCATCCATTGCAGAAATGAGAAAGTTTTTAATTTCCTGCATGGTAGTATTATCTGCCATTGCTTTAAAGGAAGTTTATAAACTTTAAAAAATTAATTAATTCATTAAATTATTATTTATTTTTCAGTTTAAAGTATGAAGTTATCAAGTAATTTGCCTCAGATAAAATCCTCGGGAGATTTTACCTGACATCCTAGGTGTCCTGAGTGTCCTAGGCTCTTAACAAGACAGATACAGGTGGCTGGTTTGCATGATGATTTTAGGATGTAATGATAATATTTGGCCAGCAGGTGTCACAGGTGTAGCACCAAAGCAGGTCAGTTCGGGCAGACTCAGGATCCAGGAGTGGGCTGGTGTGAATTAAAGACTTTCCCATGAAACCTGCACCTGGTGCCTACAGAGTACTAGGCAGAGCTGCAGGAGCCATACAGATTTTATATATATACACCAATGAGGCAATACACCGAATAAGCTGAGAGTGCTCGAGTGCCTAGTGTGAGCTGCCTGGCTGGGACACCTACAAACAGCTCTGAGGCTGGAGGTACAGGGCTGCTGAACTCCAGCAAGTGTCCGCAGGCAGCTAGGAGCTGGGTGGCACAGGGTTGGCAGCGCTGGTGCCAGTGGGTTATAGCAGCTGCATACAAAATGGTGGCAGCAGCTGGGCAGGGGGCAGGCAGAGCGGATCCGCTTGGACCAGGGCAGGACCTGCAGCTCAGTGCACTGAGTGTGCAAGCCTCTGGGGCAAGTCTGAGCAAGCCTGCTGTGAGCAGGGAGAGTTGTGTCAAACAGTGACAGACTGCTGGCCTCCGTGGGCTGGCAGGGGTCCTGGCAGGGGGGCTGGCTGGGGCTTCAATGACTGTGCTCACCTAGCAGAGCCTATTGGGGATGCTTGCCTGGGCATGGGGCGGGCGGTCAGGGGATCCCCTGTCTTGCTGGGCTTGGGGCTTGGTGGGGTGTGGGAAGCATGCCAGCAGCTGGGGAGGAGGTGAGTGGGCAGAGGCCATGGGGCTGGGTGGGAGGGGCTCAGAGTAGGTATTTCAAAAGATGGAGATTGGGTGTGCACAAGTTCCGGGACCCGGAGTGGAGTCTAGCTGAGCTCAGCTTGGGCACGTGGCCGACGGGCTGGGCGTGGGCTGGTGGGTAGTGGCACACAGCACCATTTCCTGATGCTGCAAGATCCCAGGGAATGGCAGAATGCTCATGGGCCGTGGGATGCAGAAGGGATGGGAATTTCAAAAGATGGAATTCGGACCCAAATTGGGCAAATCAGGCGTTGCCATGTGGGAGCATAGCCCCCAGCTCGGGCGTTTGGGTTTAGCCACATGGCCGCCACTTGTTAGTGAAATCCGCAAGTCTGTTTAAGGCATAGCTGGGATTTATTAAGATAAGAAATGGGGAAATACACTCACGAATACAGGATATGGTAAATCCAGTTGCAGAATGCTGGGAAAGCTGGGGACCAATCACATGCTGCTTCATGCTGCCTGACCCAGTCTTCACCACCCACTAGAGAGCCACCACTCAACTCCCTCCACTCTTAAGGGGTCACATACCCAGACAGGAAGCCACGCCCTAGGGGTTTGTACCCCCAAAGCCACTGGCAGAATGAATTTCCACAATTTCCCCTTGCAACTCCACGGCATATAGACAGAAGAACAATGCTCTCAGGTAGGGTTTATGGTCCTAAGAGTGAACTGAAACTGATACTGAGTGATGTTCACTTGTGTTATGTATATATTTACCCTTTGTGTCACCCAGTACTATAGATGGTGGAAGAAACAGGGATAAAGTGGGCAGCATTTCCTGTAGCATACAAAAGATAGAGAAATAGTAGAACTTTTTGAAAAAAGATTGTAGCTCAAATTCTAATAGTTCTTATAATAAAAAAAATGCAGAGCCAGGTACTGGGGTAAATGCTGAAAGATCAGAGAGACAAAGGAACAAGCCACAGCCAATCCTGTCTCCACAAATTTTCAGACTGAATGTCTCTCTCTATCCTCAGCCAAAAGCTTCCTCAGCCCTTCATCTGAAAAGGGGCTTTCAGTCGAAGAGCTTTAATTCCTGTCTCCTGACACCTTTCTCCACCCAGCCATATCACTTCCTTCTTAGTGGTGGGATTAAAGGCCTGTGTGCTTACCAAGCAAAGACATGAGATCTCAAGTGCTAGGATCAAAGGCATGTGATTCCCAAGTACTAGGATTAAAGGTGTGTGCCACCACTGCCTGGCATCTATGTTTAATCTAGTGGCTTGTTCTGTTCTCTGATCTTCAGGCAAATTTTATTAGGGTACACAATATATCACCACAAAAAAAAATGGATTTTGTATTTGTAATCACTGGGTGCCAGGCAAAAAGGTTAACATAAAGACTTACATATAGGAAAACAAATTGGTGGAAACAAGGCCCAAAGAGCATAACAACAAGGAATATAATTTAATTTCAAATCTTGCCATCAGAAGTTCATAGTGTATTTTTCTTAAAAATTGTTTCAAATAGGGATCAAATTTTCTTTTATTCATTTTGGCTATAAAAAGTAAATGATAATAAAGTAAAACTTTACGAAAGCTTAAAGTTCATTGTTTTGAAAAGCTCAAGATGACTGATACTAAGATATGAAAAGTGTCTTTGCATTGGTATTAATACCGTGTGTGCTATAATTACAACAAATGGGCTTTCAGGAAAAAGAATATATAAAGAATGGTATTCATACAAAATGCTATATAGTATCAATCATTAGGGACAAGCTAAGTGAAGCATGAGATAACACCAAAGATACAGAATATTTCAAATTAAAAGAGCTGAAAAATACCAATTCTTAGGAGTTTGTAGACTAAATGAAACCTTAGTATATTTATGGTGGAAGTACAAAATTGGAAAAAAATATTTTGTGAAACTATCAGAACTAATTAATACTAAATGTACATATTTAAAAGTTTTTTTAAAATTAAAATACAATTACATCAATTTCTCCCTTCCATTTCCTTCCTCAACCAGTTCCATGCCCCACCTGGTCCCTCTCTAACTCACGCCTTTTCATATATATATAAATACATCCTACTCAGTCCATTCAGTGTTACTTGTACATGTTTATGACATTAGGACTAACTAGTTGGCATTGGATAATGAATTAGGGATCTCATCGGTAGGGGAGGACTACTTCTTCTGCTCTCAGCATTTCTTGTTGCCTATAGCTTTTTGCTTAGAGGTAGGTCTGGTGAGATCACCCCCTTCTGTATTGGCATGTCTATTATTGGTGCACTTTTTCAGGTCTTGTTTACACAGTCCTATTGTTGGTTTATCATGTGTGATGACATATTGTGAACCCCAATATATTATGTACCCTATTAGTGTCCCCTAATAAACTTATCTGGGGATCAGAGGACAGAGCCAGTCACTAGATTAGACATAGAGGCCAGACAGTGGTGGCACACAAGCCTTTAATCCTATCACTCCAGCGGCAGAGATTGGTCTAGATCTCTGGGAGTTCAAGGTCACACTGGGAACAGAGCCAGCAGTGGTGACACACACCTTTAATCCCAGCACTTGAGTCTTTGCTTGGGAAGGAAACAGAAAGTGATTAGGTGTGAGGACCAGGAACTAGAGACTTTTTGCAGCAGTTCAACTGAGACACTCAGGGGTGAGTACTTAAAGCTTTCAGTCTAAGGATTCATGGAAACAGGATCAGCTGAGGAGTTGGCAAGGTGAGGTTGGCTGTGGCTTCTTTTATTTCTCTGATCTTTCAGCCTCCACCCCAACATCTGGCTCCAGTGTTTTATTAATAAGACCGTTTAGCAATTCGTCTTACAATTATGGGTTTAGCTTCCCTGTCATTTCCAGCAGACACAATCTCACAGAAGACTTCCTACATATTTTATGACTCACCAACTGGATTTCTACACATATGTCTGAAAGAAATAATCAGAAGAAATGTCCAAAATTATATGTATATGTCTTATTTCTAGTAAATAAAGTTTTAAAAGAAAAGAAAACTTGTGAAGCTGAGATTAAAAAGTGGCTATCTTCTACTACAGAGATCCACCATAAATGATGGTGAAGAGTCCAATCCCAACTGGTATACCTAAAACATGACTCCTATACCCAAGGCTCAGGGAACACAGAAGAAGGGACACAAAGGTTGGTGATCACCAGAAGACTAGGATATTAACTTCATGACAGTGTCTTTTAGGCATGACAGGAATACCACACGCATAGAATCTCAATGTAATTGACTAAATAAGACATGCACAATGACCATACTAGTCTACATGCCAACATGAAAGGGAGAAATTTCAAAAGATCTTAACCCTACATGAAGAGCCACAGGCAATGAAGGACTGTTGAGGAGTGGAGAAGCAGTCTTCCCCAAGGATGAGATTTCTCTGATAAGTTATCTAATCCCAAGCAATCAGCTGTAAATCTTAAAACACATTTACATATGAGCAACACTAAATGGCCTCAGTAGATTGTATGTATATAAATTTTTTTTTGCTTTATGTGTGTGTATGTGCTTGTGTGCCTGTGTGTAATAAAGAAATACTCATAAATTTGACAGGGAGTGGGTAGCATGAAAGGAGTTGGAGGAAGGAGGAATGGAAATAATCTAACTATAGTACTCATGAAATTCTCCAAAAAATGAAGAAAAAAAATGAACCCTTAAAACTAAAAAAGAGGTTACCTATAAAAGGCCATGTGAACCTCATTGGGGATGTTAGAATGTTCTATATTTTGGTTTGGTTACTGGTAAAACAGATACATACATATGCAAAAGCCATACATATGTTTAAGATTGTATGCTTTATTTCCTTTAAGTTCCACTCTAATTTAAAGAGGAAGAAAATTTCAGACTGTAGCTCAATGGTACAGTGTTCACTCAGTAGGTGTAAGGCCTTAGGTTAGCTTCCTAGCACGTTAGTAATATACCAACTAACTAAATTAATACCCAATGAAAGTGGAGAATTTGCTTCTAATATATTTAACCAGCAAGTCTCAGAATTGTTGGCTTTTGCACCCATTTAACTCTATTAAACTTTATTGAGACTCTAGAAGTCTTTTCTTTATATGACTTATATCCTTATGTGACTATATTCAGAATTAACCCTGAAAACAATTTGTACAATATGTCTATTATATGTTCTCATAAAATATTTTTTGAAAAATATTTGTTGAAAATAAGCTAAATTTAAAAAAAATCAGAGCAAATAAGATTTTCTATATCCCAAAGTATTTTAATATGTTTCAAAATATGGTGACTTCATTTTCATGTCTATTTCTGCAGATATTTTTTAATATGTTATTTTGAGGAAAATATGACCACATACAGATACATGATTGGAAGAAGGAGGACTTGATTTTTCATACCTTTTTCATATAATTGTGGATTTTTTTTACATTATATTCACAATGAATAAAAATTAGCAACTCAAAGGTCAGTTGTAATGTAAAATATGAGACTATATTGATAAGCCTACAATATTTATTTAATTAATTAATTAATTAATTATGGGTGTTTGAACATCACATGCACACTTGGTGCCTGCAGAGGTCAGAAGAAGGCATCAGATTCCTTAGAGCTGGAGTTACAGAAGGTTGTGAGCCACCGTGATGGTGCTGGGAACTGAACCAGATCCTCTGGAAGAGCAGCTAATGCTCTTAATCACTGAGCCATCTCTCTAGTCCCTATATAAATGAATTTTGATGCACTGTTACGTTAAAAACTATGGGTCTATCTTGCATTTAAATTAATTTTAATTATGCAACATTTGTAACATCAAGTCTTTGTCATTGGGAATGTTGATTCCTAGAGTTGTATAAATGTCTAATTGTGGGCCATTCCTCATACAGTTTTAGATGCCACATGAACAGCAGAGAAGTTTGTTAGTAAGAGAATGAAACTGGCAAAACCAGATGATGCTTAGTGCTATGACTTCTCTGAGCGTCACAGACAGCAGGAGAATCACCCAGCCGAGCCACCCACAAAATCATGAGAATGGACAAATATCATAGTGTTAAGCCACTATGTTTTGAAATAATTAATGAGAAAATGTAGTTAATTTGAGGGAATGTTGTAATGATCACTTTAATAATGATTTTTTGGGTGTCAAATAAAAATTTAACCTTGATTTTAAGCTAGACTACTACTAATAACATTTCATTATTGATTCTTAGGAAGTATAGATTCATTGTTGAGAATATTCTTGCAAAAAAAGTTCTGATGTTATGATTTAGATATATAAAAAACATAACTAGATCAAGAGTTTAGGCATGTAGCTCTTCCTTAAAATAAACACAATATGATATATTTATATAAACTATAGCTACAATAGTTTGATCAGAGGTTTTACTGCACTTTTGTGAAGGTATAGTCATTCTCTAATTAAATTTATCCAAGACAACAATGGTTCTCTCAGATTTTCAATTAGGGTCTTAAATAAAGTGCTGATTTACCTCAGACACAAGTACCTTAGGAAATATATGGCATTTATATTCCTGAGATATATTATATATGCAATTTAACTTTTTTGTGAGAAAAAAATTGCATAAAGAAGACTTGATTTCTCAACTGTGGAACTGTTGCTTGAAGTTGAACAGAAATAGCAATGAAAAAGCATCGTGACTTCATAGATAATCCAAATTCTTTCTAGGTCGTCAGAGGTCCTTATACATACTACCTCAAATAAGCATTGCAACAGATACTCTAAAGTGGAGGGACTCATGGTTGGGGATGGTACACGGTCCTGGGTTGAGATACAACTGAACAATAAGATTAAATTGGAAACAAATCCTTTAAGATGCTGCCACACAGCTGGCAGTATTGGGCATCACTGACATATTGTAGCAGACATATTCAGTAGACAAGTAGTTCTACTGTAGAAAAGAGAGTATACAACCGTTGAGAAAGAAATCAATACTCAGATTCCATTAAATAGTCTCCATTTCTTTCTTAAGTAAATTTGTTCTGCAGAGCTTTGAACTGTAATGTTTAGTAATGCTGTTTTAAAAATCAGTAACTGATATTTTTATCTGTATGCTATTGGCATCAATATCTCTCTTGTTGTATTTGTAGAGACATAAAACATTTTAAAGAATGGGCACACAAATCACCAGTTAAGAATGGTATTTATGAATGGAATGCTCTTGACCTTAAGTATTTAGGTCACTAGCCAAAGCATAGCCTGAGGAAAGAAAGGAAACTCCCTGTCTCATCAATAAATTGATTTTCTTATGCATTACATTATGAGTGAGATGCCATTCTCTGTGACTTTTTAATCTCTTAGGGTTAGATGATTACCTTCAGTGCTGCTTTAGCATTTGTTAAAAGCTGTTGCATCCCTCTTGTATATTGCTGTCAAATTGTGAGTACACTGTGTCTGAATAACCAAATTTCCATTTGCTCATCTTCTGTTAAGATATCCAAGTAAATATAATTGACCTCCATTATTTTTAGTTTAATTGGACTGCTTGTCTCTTCCCTGACTTCTGTAAAGGTCAGTATCTTAACTACACAATTCAAAAAATTTTTTTCTTGTCTGTATTAAAATTTTTGATGGGAGTAATGGTGACCAGGAAGAGAAATGGAAGATTCTATTACAGGCTTTAGTTGAGTATGTTGTTTTTAACTAAATGTCAATCATTTGATTTTACCAATAAAGACTTGGAAGCCAAATGCTGGGGTGAAACCCTCCTAGCTCAGAGAGGCAGAGAAAGCACCCAGCTGACCTTCCCTCTCTGCCAATGTCCCAGAAAAAGAGCTTTCTTCTACACCATCTCAAAAAAAAAAACAAAAAAAAAACCTCAAACTAAATATCTCTCCCACCTTCTTCCTGTTCATCTCTATTCATCCTCCTGACTCCCTCTTACTCTCTATGGCTTTTTATGTCAACTAGTAGTTGCTTGCTCCACTTCTTAACCTATGGTTGATGTTTTTTAATCTTGTTTATAATATTCAAGCAGGAAACTCTGGGATTAAAGGTGTGTGCTAGGACTGAGCCACACCACAACTAGAAACAGGTTTTTCCTCGGTGTTCATAGTGTAGTTAAATATCCTGCAACATGAGCAGATAAAAATACTCATTAATTTGGCAAATGAAAAATAAGTATAAATAAATGAATAAATTCACCAGTCATTTTACCAATTAATTGGCCTGGAACTTGAGACCCATACCCTATACCAGATGGTTCCATCACCGTGACTCCTGAAACATTTATACTTTTGAGTAAGGAACATGTGTCCATTCTAGGAGCTATAGTGACATGGCAAGCCTTTTGAACTTAATATAGAGAGAAGTTACATATTTCTTCAATTAATTCATGTGCTGAATTTTATCTTCAGTATTTCCTAGGCCAGAAAATATTTTTTAAAAAACCATTTAATTTATTATATATAGGAATGGTAACCAACATGAACAAAAGATTTTAGGAATCCTTCAAAAAGATACAGTATATCTTAAAGTGGGTCTGTTGGAGGGAAGTTGTTGTAATTCTATACCAGTGAGTTGACTAAGGCTGGAGGCAAAAAGCATTATTCTACTTTTTGTATCTGTGAGACTAACTAGACCTAATTATAACAAATATATCTTTACTTTAAAATACCATGTTGTGGCCGGGCAGTGGTGGCACACGCCTTTAATCCCAGCACTCGGGAGGCAGAGCCAGGCGGATCTCTGTGAGTTTGAGGCCAGCCTGGGCTACAGAATGAGTTCCAGGAAAGGCGCAAAGCTACACAGAGAAACCCTGTCTTGAAAAACCAAAAAAAAAAAAAACCAAAACAAAACAAAACAAAAAAAAACCATGTTGTGCATGATAAACACAATCTTATCAGACAAGTAAAGATAAATCATTTTTTTTAATTAGCAATGGAGAAAAATCATGGGGAAATTATTGAGATATAACCCATATACAAACTTTCCTCAACATTCTTTAAAATGCATATTCTTAGAGAGGTAATGGAAAACACTCATCTTTTCCTCCTTGTTATAGTTTTATTTATCATTCCTCTATTTACTTTCAAAATGCCAAGAAACTGTACTTGGGTCACCTTGAACCTTTTTCATCATGAAAGAATTTAATGATGCTATCTCTGATTTGTTTGGTCTTCATTCCATAAACAATGGGATTTAAAGTTGGAGGAAGAAGAAGATAAAGATTAGCTACAATGATGTGAAGAGAAGGGGGGATGGTGTGACCCCCAAAACGATGAGTAAAGAAAGTAAAGAAGGCTGGAACATAAGTGATGATGATGGCAGATATGTGGGCAGTGCAAGTACTGAAGGCCTTCTGCCGAGCATCTGCTGAGGACAGGCTGACCACTGCCCGGAGGATCATAGTGTAGGACACAGATATACAACAAATGTCAAACACTCCAATCAAGAGTGCAACCATGAGACCATAGATGACATTGATTTTGATGCTAGCACAGGATAACTTTACCACAGACATGTGGTCACAATATGTATGGGAGATGACATTACTTCGACAGAAGGGCAAACGTTTAACCAAGAATGGAAAAGGAATCATTAGCAACACACCTCTCAAGAAGGTGGCAAGCCCAGCTTTGGCAATGACAGAGTTGGTAAGTATGGTAGCATAACGTAGTGGGTAGCAAATGGCCACGTAGCGGTCCAGGGCCATGAGCATGAGCACTCCAGACTCCACACCTGTGAATCCATGCACAAAGAACATCTGAACTAGGCAAGCAGTGAAGTTAATTTCCTTGAGTTTGAACCAGAAAATGAAGAGGGCATTGGGAAGAGTGGTTGTGCAGGTAAACAGATCAATGAGAGAAAGCATGGCCAGAAAGAAATACATTGGGCGATGTAAGGATTCCTCATAGTAAATGAGGTACACAAGGCCAAGGTTGCCCACTAGGGAGATGATGTACATTGTACAGAGTGGAAGGGAGATCCATATGTGCAATGCTTCCAGACCAGGAATTCCATTAAGAATGAAAGACTGTGGAGATGCATATGAGTTATTGGAAACCAGCATAGCTAATTCAATGGACACACTCTATTGTTGCAGAAGTTTCTATCCTGAGGAAAAAGAATTAAAACATAAAAATTTGATTAATATCTTTCCAGATGAAAACTTAAAACTATAATAAAATTGTAGTTTTAAGCAGTATCAGCAATTTTGAGTGTTGTTGGACCCTAACGGCTCCCTCAGGGGAGGGGGTGAGAAGGCACAGTGTCAATAGCACAGACACTGGGAGTCAGTTGAAGGCAAATAATGAACTAATTTATTCAATAACAGCCTTATATACCCTCCTCCCAGCACCCAGTCTGTGTAGTCACCCCTCATTGGCTGGGCATGATCAGAAACTCTGACAGCACCTGTTGCTAGGCCTCCAGGCAGACTCTAGGTTGGCTCATAAGGAAGTACATTATGTGTATGCCTTGGCAACTGGTCTGAGCCAGTTTCCTCGACCCTATGGGCCTGTCCTACTACGTTTGAGTACTGGTGACATTTAAAGAGCACAATTATTGAATAATATTAATATTCTAGGCAGTAATTTAACAGTTTTTGAAACTATATAAATATAATTTTAAAGCCTAAGCCTTAGAGTTGTAATATTTTTACCACTAAATAGAAGCAAAAACTGGGGAACTGAGATGTTTAATAGGGTTTTCTCTCTCTCTTTCTCTCTCTCTCTCTCTCTCTCTCTCTCTCTCTCTCTCTCTCTCTCTCTCTCACACACACACACACACACACACACACACACACACACACACAGAGAGAGAGAGAGAGAGAGAGAGAGAGAGAGAGAGAGAGAGAGAGAGAGAGAGAGAGAACCAGCCAGTGGTAAGCCACCATACTCCTGTAAATAACTCCTCACTCTAGTCCTGTAATTAGATTTAACTAAACTCAGTGATTCACCAATTTTTTTTAAGCATTAGTAGATGAGAAAACCAAGAGAATCAGTAGAC
>CABHPR010117136.1:0-17937 GCA_902168415.1 Peromyscus melanophrys
AAAAAAAATAAATAAAAAGACAAACAAACAAACAAAAAAAGAAATGAATCTAAATTAACATGTTCCTCCAGACCTCATGAACCAGAAAAATGGGGAAGAAAAATGATATCAGCAATGAACATAGGGGCATTTATATCCTTCATGTTTTTCTAGAAAAGTGAGTCTATGATAGTATCACAACATGTTTCTGTTTTTGTTTTTCTCTTTCATGTGTATGTGTGTGGTGTGCATGTATGTGTGTATGCATGTTTGCATCTGTATGGATGTGTGTATCTGTGGATGGTGGCCTTAACCATCTGAGCCATCTTGCTGGCCCCAACATTTCTTAATTTCTTAACTTTTAGTTTGTGTGTATCTATATATTTATTTAAATGGAATTATAGATAGAATATAGTTGTATCTTAAAAAAATCTAAACTATCATTTTTTAAAGGCAAGGTCTTACTATGTATCTCTGAATGGCCTAGAACTTGTTATATAGACCAGGCTAGTTTCAAACTCATAGAGGTCTATCCATCCTTGCCTCTGAAATGCTAGGATTAAGAGCATGAGCAATTATGCATGGCTCTGTCTTTTAATGGTATATTTTAATAATTTGTACTTAAAATAATTATTGACAGAATTAGATTTGACTATCGCATTTGTAAATGTTTTATAATTATTTTTCCATTTCTCACCGTTTTCTGTCTATTTTTTATTTTCATTTTTTCTTTTAGCATATTAGTTACACTTATTTTTTTAAAACTCTGTTCTTGAGTTTCTAAAATGCATCTTTTAAAAAACTTAGGCCAATGTAAAAATAACACTGTATCACCACTTTTCATGTAATGTAGATACACAAAATAATATCCATTCTACATCATGCAGCATTAGATAAAACATTCCCTATCAGAAAAGCACTAAAAATAAATTGTGAACCTTCACATTCTCCATGTATATTTGATTCTGTTGTATGGACTGCATGAGAAAACATGTTTGTTTCTGTATAACTTGATGATAATTTAAGAAAGGGAAATATCCGAACATTGTATTTACAATCACAAATTATGATCACATCTTTTTTTGAGATGAAAGTTAGTTTTCTTTTTCTTTTCTACTTCTTTTCTTTTTGAGACCGGGTTTCTTTCTTTTTCTTTTCTACTTCTTTTCTTTTCTTTTTGAGACGGGGTTTCTCTGTGTAGCCTTGTCTGTCCTGGAACTCACTCTGTAGACCAGGCTGGCCTCAAACTCACAGAGATCGGTCTTCCTCTGCCTCCCCAGTGCTGGGATTAAAGGCGTGCCCACCATCACCCAGCTTAAGAAAGTTAATTTTTATTTATTTTAAATGTTAGATTTTAGATGTTTGACCTGAGTTCACAGCACCCAACACTAATGTAAGTTTTGAGAAACAAAATTTGATAAGTACCCCAATATACTGAGTTGGGGGTGCCATGATTGTCACAAAGTAAGAAACAGGACTCAGAATGCTTACTGATCACTAAACCCTTGTGAGTCTTCCTTGTAATCCCAGCACATGGGAAGTGGAGGCAGGAAAAGGAGGAGTTGAAACAGCACTACAGAACAATCCCTGAAGTATACGGGATGAGGCCACATTTCTCATAAATTGACTTGAGTAAATTTTTAATTAGAAAGGAACTTAAATACTTCATGGAAGAGTGGACAGTATCCAATTATAAATACATACACACAAAGGCAAAGCCCTGAACCAAGAGACAAAGGCCTGTAATAACATCACATTGCAGAGCTTGTCAGAGAGACAGTGTCTGCCATTGGCAGTGAGAAACACTGTTCCTGAAGTATGTAAAACCCAAAAGGTACATTTGAGAATTGGGGTGAAGATGCTTAGGACTGACATAGTAAAATCACTTTTATGATCAGTAGAAGACATCCAGCGGAAATCCAACAATAGCACATTATTCACAGTGAAATAGAAGGAGCGATACAGGATCTGATTAGGGGAGAAAGTCTATTCCATGTGAGGACTTCGCAGCCACTCAATAAAAACGGTGCTCCTGAGAGTTCTCCTAGAGCCTGGGAAGAGGGAGTCAAACAGCCCCTGCTGGCTGGCCATGTCCTCGTGTATAAATTCAGGTTTTGCAAACGGAGATGAGAACAAGACTGAATAAGCTGTCTAGGTCACCCTGCAGTACAAGACTGGGCAGTTAGAAGGCAGGTCAGCATATGGTTGAACACCAATCACCAAACATCTTCATCAGCTGAATACAGGTCAGAGGTCTCTGGTGGCAGACACATATATTTCTTTGTTGGCTTGTTTGTCTTTCTGTCTCAAGAATCTATCTAGGTATAATTGTTTTCACTTGATTTAAGCCATTTAGTCTGTAATTTCTTAGGACATTCTGAGACACATAGTTGAATTTTTGAAATGCTACTATTGATGTGTATATCTGCATGTGCACATAGGTCAGGATGCCCATGGAGGCCAGAAGAGGGTATAGAATCCCCGGGAGTTGAAAGGTCATTGCAGGGACTGTGGTGGCCTCCTGCAGGTTCTGCAACTGGCTTGATCAGCAATATCAAGTGTCACAGGAAGGGAAAGGGGGTATGATGTGTGTGTGTGTGTGTGTGTGTGTGTGTGTGTGTGTGTGTGTGTGTAACACTTGGCTCCAGTAACATCCATCAGGCCCTAAGAGCCACACACTGCAGTCTTGTAGGACTCAGGACTTTCTTCCACAATAAAGTTTCTGCAGAGCAAACTTCATGTCTTTGTTCCTCAGACAATAGACAACTGGATTCAAAGAAGGAGTGAGGACAGAGTAGAAAACAGATGCCAGGCGACCCTGGATGGGAGAGTACCGAGAGGCGGGCCTCAGGTACATGAAGCTTCCAGTTCCATAGAACAAGATGACTGTGGTCAGGTGAGAGGAACAGGTAGAAAAGGCCTTCCACCTGCCATCCACAGAGGGGATGCGGACAACTGTGGACACGATGCCCACATAGGAGAGGACCGTGAGGGCAAAGGAGCTCATGACAATGCAGCTGCTGACAGCAAAGCCCATCTCCTCATGGAGATGGTAATCAGTGCAGGACAGCCTCATGACTGGAGGGATGTCACAGAAGAAGTGTTCAACAACATTGGGTCCACAGTAGGGGAGGGAGAAGGTGTTGAAAGTGTGGAAGGCTGAGTAGATGGCCCCACCCACCCAGGCAGTGACCACCAGCTCAACACAACATTTCTGGCTCATGATGGTGCCATAGAGCAGTGGTCTGAGGATGGCCAGGAACCGGTCATAAGCCATGGCCGTGAGCAGGAAGCATTCAGTAGATGAAAGTGTGATAAATATGTAAAGCTGGGCTACACATTCGAGATAGGAGATGACTCCCGAGCCTGTGAAGGATATAAGCACTGCCTTGGGGATGGTGGCTGAAGTGTAGCTCATGTCCAGGAAAGATAAATTCTTCAGGAAGAAGTACATGGGGGAGTGAAGCCTACTGTCTCTCATCACTGCTATGATGATGGAGCTGTTCCCCAGGAGGCCAAACGTGTAGACAAGCAAGAAAAACGGGATGACCACCAACCTCAGCTGTGGGACATCTGCGAAGCCCCTGAGGATGAAGTGAGTCACTCTTGTGTGATTGGACATGTCTGCTCACGTCGTGTTCAGATGCAGGGACCACACACAGCTAAGGGAGGGGACAGAAGTGGGAGGCAGGCTCAGAACATGTGTCTGCAGCTCCATGTTGTCTGCAGAGTCATGGCTTTCACCAGAAAACTAACACCAAGAAGCAGCTTATCTAAATGGCCTTTCAAAGAAATGAGAAGGAGGAAAGGTAGGGAGAGGAGAAGGAGGAAGGGAGGAGAGAGGAGGGGAGAGAGGGCACACCTGCCAAGTTCTCTTGCTCTTAATTCTCCATGGAGTCAAGTGGGAAGCAGTCCCATGCATTTGCTTTCTATGTGTTGAAGCAAGTCAACTCATAAACATTTCAATGTTGTTTTAAAGGATAGAGTGGTTTTATATTTTTACTCTCATTATTAACACATTTCCTTCTTAATATCCTACAGATTTTCTGAATCTCATTTTCTTTCCATTGCTAATTCACCCCACACACCTTTAGTATTAATTCCATTGTTAATTTTTCTTAAGAGCCTTTTTTAACTTAAAAAAAATCGTTCTACCAACACTGTTGGGTAAACGTCCTCTATTGAGGAATACATGTAACGTGAAATACATATCACTTAATCCAAGCAAGACATTCTCAGAGGCTAGCCTTAGTGTAAACAATCCCTCATAGGTGTGCCTAGAAGTTCTATCTTCTAGGTGATTCTAGATCTGATCAAGTTGGCAAGTGAGATTAAATATTGTAGTTCCTTAGGCATGAGAGGTGGGGACCTACCTGCCTTTTCTCTCAGTTGATGGAATTAAGTCATGACACCTGATGTGAACTGAGAAGGAATTTCCACCTGCTGTGTTTTCTGTTGCAGCCTGAATCCCTAGCTCACCTGGGCATGAATTTCCAGTCAACTTCATTATTCAGATCTCTGGTGTGTTCGGATCCTGCTCCTCCCCACCCCCAAATGACTCATTAACTGAATTTAGATACAATTTAAAAGGCAGATTTTTTGATTGTGTATATTATTTCCAATTTTTATGAGTTTGTAATTTTAGTTCCTAGACGCTGTGAGAGAAGAGCCAGCTTAGACTCAGGCCAAAAAATAAAGGAGACAAATACAATGTTGGGTTGCAGAACAGTTAACTCCGACACTGCTCTGCATTCCATCCTCAACAGGCGTTCTCTCTCGGATTGGCAGCCACCATCTCCCACCTCAGTGATTTAAGTGGCTTCTTTGAATTCCACAGATATTAATTACATGACTTCATTTATAGCAATTCTATTATCCGCGATTTGTAAAGTTGATGCTTGGAGAAAGTGGAATTCTGGCCACTGGTGGTACTGACTGGCTGGGAAATATAGCAGGCAGGATTCATGGTGGTGCCAACAGAAGATGTGTGGAGGAGGTTGAATCTATCTAGATGGGGGAAGTGTACTAGGAGCAATGAAGGATGGCTTTGAGACACTCGTGAAGTTGGAGAACTCACTCTATATAACCATGTTTTTCCTTCAATCAGATATTTCAATGACAGTGTAAACGTTTTAGGTTATTGATGGCAAATGATTTATTAGAAAATTGTCTTAGTTACTGTACCATGTCTATCACCAAAATGCTTGACTTGGGTATGAAATTTTAGAAGATAGGATCCATCAACAAGAGCAAGACATGGCAGGGAGGAGTAGCTAACATCAACATACACCCAGAGGCAAAGAAAATGGCATCAGTCTAAATCCAGTTAAGCTGACAATGAGGGACAGTCATCACATGAGTATGTACGGGAATCTGCTCAGTACTTGGCCTGGTGTTAAGTATCACATTTTCCAAGATGCAGAGTCTGGGCTTTCATCAAGTTACTTTGCAGTTTGCCAGAAATTGTTTAAACAGAGCCTATGTCATTTTCAAAATATATATAGGCAAGTAGCAAAAGATGCCCCCAGTATGGGGTGAGACACCTGTACATATATTTAAATCAAAGTGCTCTCTCAATAGAGTCTGGAGCTCAGGTTTGAAAATCAAAGCTTTTTCTCGTCCAGTCTAAATCTTCATTGGCCTTAACCCCATTTCCTCCCACTTCCCTAATGTCCCCTGCCTTTGCCTCTGACGTAGCTGGGTTGACATTCTTGCGCTGTCAGGCCATTGTCAATATTCTGAGTTAGACTGAAGATACTTGAACAACTTTAGAAACAGTAATTTATAGCAGTTGCTATTCCAATACGTAAACAAACCCATTAAGCCAAAAGCACATATTTTGTCTTGTGCCCAGCTGATGATATACTAAGAGGCAGTGGTGGAATCATAGTCAGAGAAGTTGTGATATAAAAATGATCAGCTTTTTCATAAAAATTTCTCTAATTTATAGACCTTCAATTTTCCTAAAAGAAGTACAAGTTGATTGATAGGCGATGAGCACATCACTTGCGATTATCCACAGAGGAGTTTTTTGTTGTTTTGTTTTATCTCAGTCGGCTCTTACCTGGTGGAATGATGCTCACTTTCTGTGTCCAAAGGTCATCAAGTGATGACAAGGCAGCAGGACTGTCTCGGGAGGTCAGTCGGCTGCCCTGGCAAGGAATTGCTGGAGGTGTGGATGGAGGAAGCTGTCTGATTCCATTTGCATGTCTTAAATACTGTGAACTGATTCACCTTCCAGTTCATCTGGGAAAGGAGATAGCCTGCTCTGAACTATCTGGGGAGCTTGCTCTGGGAATATGTTTGGTTCCTGTTAGATACCATTGACTAAGACTTCTCAGGGTCCCTATGGGTTATCTTACAGAACTTAAAATAAAATGTTTCCTGGGGCCACATGAAATTGCCAGTGGGTATAACAAAACTATGGTTTGAATTTTTAGAAAGCTCAGATTTGAGGCTCAATGAGACAGATAATTATTTTAAGACAAAAATATCTGTATTCTATTCAGGCCACAAATATTAAATTGTGAAATATGAACTCATCATTTACTTTGTCTGAGTTTTTAGGGAACTTAGAAGCATCAGACAACTCCATTACACTCATATCTGCTACTGTGACCTGTGACCTCAAACGCTTGCTCTCTCAGAGCCTTGTCTTGCCTTACAGATATCCAAGGATGACATCATTTAAGTGCCAGGTTTACTATTACATGTCATAAGTGATCCTTTGAAGCTTACAACTAATTCTTTATCTATTGCTTACAACAAGATCTATCATACTTTAAATATATCTAGGTTAGGGGACAGAAAACAAAACCCAGCCCTGATGGGGCTGGCAAGGAGGACTATGAGTTTTGAGGCCATCCTGGGCTATGTAGCAGGGTCCTGTCTAAAGATAAACAAAGCAAAATGTGTGTGTGTGTGTGTGTGTGTGTGTGTGTGTGTGTGTGTGTGTGTGTGTATGTGTGTACCTACATTATTGGTGTTTTCTCTACAATATCTACTCTGGTACAGTTTGTTTCTTGAGCTTTGCCAAGGCCATTGTGGAAGCATAAATATCAAAGAAACATATGCGAATCTAGAGTCTAAAGGTCTATGTGATTTTGCTGTGTGAAGAAGTTTATGCAACCAAAGCTCTGGTCAAGCAAAACTTGACCATCAGCTTGAATGTCTTTCGTACCTCCTCCCAATCAACATACCTCCATGGATAGCCAAGCTAATCTGACGAGCAGGCACCCACATTTACCAATATGCTCTGATTGACATTTGCATCTGGCTTTTTTTTACTTACATTTTGTATGCGAGATTCATGCATGTTGTTTTCTATAATTCTAATGTATATCTTTATGTATCCCCAAGTTTTGTTATTTTTTAAGGAGAGCCTGCTAGTCAGACATATGAAGAACTCAATCTACAGCAGGAAAATAAAAATTAAAACATGGGCAAAGTATTCGAACAGATATTTGTCAAAAGGTATACACATACCCACTAGGGATATGTTTTAATGTTGTTTCTTTTCAAATGTAAAGTTTGCATTTTTTTCCCTTTTGCTTCATTGGATTGCTTCCCTCCTTCACTGTGCAAGGCATTTTTGGTTTGATAGAATCTTACTTGACTGTGTTTGCTTAGTTGCCGGTGATTTGGTGTCATACCTCCCAAATCAGGTCCAGCCCCAAACCATGGAGTTTTTCCCGTATATTTTTTCCAATATGTTTACATTGGTTGTATATTTAACCCTACAATTCATTTAGGCTGATTTTTGGATGTGGAGGAGAGGTAAGTGTCTAATTTCATTTTTCTCCATGTGGACACTCTTTTTTCCCCCACAACATCATATTTAAAGAGATCATTCCTACCTCAGCAAATGGTTTTAGTTATAGCAGTTTTATATCATAAGATAGTATGATATAAAATTAAATTTCATTTTTACCTGTAACTAAAACCATATTGTGCTGTGAAGAAGGAGCCTAGGAATGAATGTAGGCATTTACAGCCAATAGATTTCCAACACAATGCCAAGAACAGGGATGCTAGGAAGGAGGATGGTACCCAGAGCTTGGCACGTGCCAATAAAAACAAAACAAATCCTATCTGTCTCTCATGTCTTAGGGGAGAGACTTTTCACTCTACACATTTCAGAGAAGGATAGTAAATAAACAGACCTGGCTCATGAGGAGAACAGCCTCTCTATTCACAACAAAGATGCCTGAAGTGACCACATGCTCACAGGGAGACTCCTGTCTGAACACTTTGGAGAAGCACAGTGGCCAGACTTTGACCTGGAACTTGAGCAGTGGCTCTGCTTAATGCAGTGTCCAATAGCTACACCTAGACAGAGGTGCCACCTCCACACGGAGAGGACAGGGCCTGGACTTGCTGGATACAAAGCAAATTTTGTAAGACTTAGGAATGACTCTACACCTAACATCTGTGCCCAGTTTGTAACCCAATAGCAGAACTGCCTGCCCAGAGTGAACATCTGTGAACACCTGTCCAGTGGACCTCAGTCCCAGCCAGTAGTTCTACCTGATGCACACATAGTTCTGCCTTCGGTCTTACTGGATAATGGAGTCCAGCAGGTCCCCTCATCCAACAACAGAGCAAAGGCAGCACCTTTGCCAGTTAGAGACACCATGCACACTTGGGCTGTCCCATATCATCTTCACTTGGCCCTTAAGCATCTACCCTCAAAGAGTACCTATAAAAAGCCAAAGTGTTTGCGTATCTTCAAACTCACAGGAAACACTAAGGGATATGAAGACCCAAAGGACTGTGGCACCTCAAAAAATGTAACATGATAGAACAAGAGCCCAAATGAAAAACAAAACCCAGAAAGCTCTGATAATGGACAGGAAAGAAATGGAGGTTGGTGATATCTTAAGACTGAGAAAAAATTCTGGGCCCATACTGATAAAACAGGCTTATGAGTTACAGGGATGTATACACATCCTTCAAAGAGTCTAAGTTCAGCTCTAGACCCCTCCAGCAAGGTACAGAGTACAACATGGCAAGCCACAATATTCTCTGCCTTCCCAGTTCATATGAAAGTACTTAAAAGCCATCATATGCGACATAAAAATATTCATACTTTAATCAAGCTATTTCATTGCTAAAATGAGTACTGAGTTGGTGCTTCTTTTTTTTAATATTGAACTTTTAGTTTGCATTGTTCCAGTATTAGTCACAAAAACTTAAAACACATTAGCTTACTCCCTAGCCAAAGAGAGAAAAGGAATCCCAGAATACAATACTATGTAAATAAATATCATTTTATTTTTCTTAACACATGTGAAAACATTTAATTAAATACAATTATGGAAACTACCAGACTTAACACTATTGCACTGAGTTCATTTTTTGGATCTAGATTACACTGAACAGTGAGCAAACATTTAGTAGTTGGTAATTGAAGGAGATGTGTGGGGGATTTGAGGAATGCTTCAAGACACAACAAGATCATTTTTATTTTATTTTACTTTGGGTTTTTCAAGACAGGGTTTCTCTGTTTAACAGCTCTGACTGTCCTGGAACTCACTGTGTAGACCAGGCTGGCCTCGAACTCACAGAGATTCACCTGCCTCTGCCTCCCTAGTGCTGGGATTAAAGGAGTATATCACCACTGCCCAGCTGCAAGATCATTTTTTAAAAGGTATAGACATCTAAAAATTACATTTCAAATTAATAACCAAGAGCTGTCTAGTTGGACTGTAAGCCTGTTCAATAGGAGTGAATTCATGTATGGTACTGCGCACCTAGCTAAGTACCCATGACCAGGGAGGTCCTAGACTCTGGAGGAGAACCTAGCCCTGCCACTTTTCTAAACAAATATAATTTCTGTCTTCAAAATACTTACACCCATAGGGCTGTGTAGCTCTCACCCTTAGCAAAGAAACGTCTTTCTGCAGCAGATGGAGATCACTACAGAAATCCACAATTGGCTAAAATGCGGATAACTGACCATGGGGTGCAGCCCTAACTGATACATCTACAGCATAACCCTACACCTCAGAGTCAAGGGCACGCATGGAAGAGGGGCAGAAGGATTTTAAGAGATGGAGAACCAGGACACCTGCTGAGAGCTGTCTTCTGAACATGATCGGGAAGCTGTCTCAAGAAATCCCAGTAATATGGTTGCCTAAATAAGAGAATTGGACAGGGAACAGGGAGGGGTGGAAATGATGGACATACAGTATGCATGTAGGAAATTCTCAAAAAAAAAAACTGAAAGAACTTAAGTGAAAAAAAAGTACAGTTAAATAATAAAAATTCTAACATTTCAACTTAATAGCCTATATTTAAAAATAAAACATTTTTGAATAAAAATTTACAAGGACATCTTTTTATGTGATATCTTGCATTAATACATAATTTATATTTTATTTGGGCTAATTATTATGGTACAAAGATTTTTCAATGCTACCCATAGCTGCAGCAGCCAAAAACTTTTCACCTGCAAATTAATATTGATGGTTTTCAAAACTGAGGTGTATACTAACTAAATTTCTTTCTTTCTTTTCTTTTTTAGAGATAGAGTCTCACGTAGCTCAGGCTAGCCTCAAACTATGTAGCTGAGGATGACCTTGATTCCCCTGCCTCCACAATTGCTGGATCACAGAGGTACTCCACCACCTCTCATACACCTTAAATGGGCTTTGTCTTTCACTGAATGACCTGATGCATTCTTATTATTATTTGGTATGAGGATATTATTTCCTCAGTGACAATATTCCTTAGATGCTTATACTCATTAACTGAACATCTGAGAAAAAAGAATATTGGAACCAGGAGAAAAAGAATACATAGTAATTGATGAGAGTGCAAATTAGAACAGACATTATGGAAGGCAGCATGGAAGCTGCTTGCAAGGCTAGAAGTAAAGTTAGCATGAGGTCTGCTAGCCCACGGACTGAAAACCCTGACAGGTTAGCTACCTGTACGAAATGAAACCAGTGTGCCAAAGAGAAACACCTGCACCTTGTATTCATTGCAAATGTATTCACAATAGCCAAGACATACTTATTTCATTTCCTACAGGTACCTAACCTGAGTTCCACTAATACATGAATGGGTAAAGAGTATAATAAATAATATTTTCTATGGGGATGCTTTGCATCCTCAAAAAGGAAAAGAAATCCTAACCATTTAGAATAGCACGTATTATCATTTGGAATAACATAAATGAAACTAAAGAACATTATTATTAAGTAAAATAGTCAGGTACAGAAAAACTAAGCCATGCTTTCTTACTTATTAGGCATATATATATATTTTTTAAAAGTTTGAGTGCATAGAATACAAGAAAAAAATGTTTACTGTAGGCTACAGGAGAAAGGGGCCTGAGAAATGTTGATCAAAGTAGAAACTTTTAGTTAGGGGCTGGAGAGATGGCTCAGTGGTTAAGAGGGCATACTGCTGTCATAGGAGACCAGAGTTTGGGTCTCAGCATTGATGCAGGGACTCACAATTGTCTGTAACTCCAGTTCCAGGGGCTCAGACACCTTCTTCTGGCCTCTGAGGGCACTGTACTCATGTGCACATACCGCCCCCTACACGTATAATATAATGACTACAGCTATAAAATAGTCTGTGTTACAACATTTTTTTTTTCTCAGAGAAATGAAAATTGTATGAAGTGATACATGCCCAAAGGTTGGTCCTGTCATCCTACATTGCATGTTTTTAAGCCGCAAGTTATAACACACACACACACACACACACACACACACACACACACACACACACACACACACACACACACACACACACACACACACACGTACCTGGAATATATAATTTTTAAAAAGCTGGATTTATTTTAATTTTGTGTATATTGGTGTTTTGCCTGCCCTGTGTGCCTGAGCACCATATGCATGTAGTACCCTAAGAGGCCAGGAGAGGGCCATCAGATCCTCTGGCTCTGGAGTTACAGAAGTTGTGAGCCACCCTGGGGAGGCGAGGGCAGCAAGTGCTCTTAACCCCTGAGCCGTCTCTCCAGCCCCATATCATATTTTTACCAATAAAAAAAATCAAAGACTCAAGGGACAGAATAAAACAATACCTCTAACTGACATTTTAGAGAACATTAGAGCCTGCCTACAGAACAGGAGAAAAACATTTGCCAGCTATTCATCTGACAAACTATATACATACATACATACATACATACATACATATATGAAAGTGTCATAATAAAACCATTTATTTATTTATTTATTTACTTATGCATGTATGTATGTATGTATGTATGTATGTATGTATGTATGTATGTCAGACCAGGTCTCACTATGTAGCCCTGGCCAGCCTGGAACTCTCTCTGTAGTTCAGGCTGGCCTTGAACTCACAGAGTTATAACTGCCTCTGCCTCCCTAGTTCTGGGATTAATATAGATCTATAATATGATATAGTACAATATATACAATATAATATATAGTAAATATATTATAAAAGTTAAACTGCAAACAGGATCAATTGTTTAGAAGTAGGCACCTCAACGAAGTATTAATGGCCAATAGGTACACGGTAAAAACACTGGCCATTCTTAGTAATCAGGCAGATGCAAACCAAAGCAGCATCCAGATTCTCTCTCCTACCAGTCAGAGTGGCAGTCATCCAGGAGGCAGAGAACACGTGCTGGTGAGGAGAACAGGAAAGGAACCTGTGCACATCAACAATGGGGCACACACTGATGCAGCCACTGCAGAAATCAGTGCCACGGTTGAAAAAAGACGAACATCAGAACCTCTGTGTAATGCACCTGGAGCCCTCCACGGTGTGTAACTGAAGGGCCTGAAGTCAGCGTGCTACAGAGATGTGTGCTCAGCCACACTTACTGTGGCACGGAAGAGAACCAGCCCAGGTACTCATCAACAGACATGTAGATTTAAAAATAAAGTTTGTCCATCCTTAAAGGGGGGAAAAAATCATGTCATTGGCAGGAAAAATGGATGAAACTGGGGATCATCGTGTTAAGTGGGAGAAATCAAACCCAGAAAGACAAACACCACACACTTGCTGTCGTATGTGTAATCTAAGTTTGAAAACCGGCAAGAGAAGAAGGGAGACGACTTGGGGAGAGACAGGGGACTGGAGGGAGGAAGGGGGTACAGGACGGGTTAATGAGTGAATGTGCTCAGAACATGTCCTGTATGTACATGGAAGTGTCATGAGAACACCTTATCTATCTATCTATCTATCTATCTATCTATCTATCTATCTATCTATCTATCTATCATCTATCAATCTATCTATCTATCTATCTATCTATCTATCTATCTATCTATCATCTATCTATTTATTACAGGTTAATGAGTAAATGTACTCAACGTATATCCTGTATGTGTCATGAGAACAACCTTTATCTATCTATCTATCTATCTATCTATCTATCTATCTATCTATCTATCATCTATCTATCATATATCTATCATCTGTCTATTTATTACAGGTTAATGAGTGAATGTACTCAACGTATATCCTGTATGTGTCATGAGAACAGCCTTTATTATCTATCTATCTATCTATCTATCTATCTATCTATCTATCTATCTATCATCTATCTATCTATCTATCTATCTATCTATCTATCTATCATCTATCCATCCATCTATCATCTATCTATCTATCATCTATCTATCTATCTATCTATCTATCTATCTATCTATCTATCTATCTATCTATCTATCTATCTATCTATCTATGTGTATATAGCCCTGGCAAGCCTGGAACTCTCTATGTAGTCCAGGCTGGCTTCAAATCCACAGAAGATATAACTGCCTCTGCCCCTCTGATTCTGGGATTAAAGATGTGTACCACTGAATGCTATGGAATAATCAGAACCTAATGTTCATGCCCCTGTTTTCCTCAAAAGACATACAAAATGATTTTTAAGAGCTGCAATAAAATTATGGGGATTTGATGTATGAATTTAGTGTAAGTTTTTTTTTTTTTAACATTTGGGCCTGAAAACCTGAGAGCAAGGTTCATGAACATGACTTCATAAATGAATTTGACTCCACAAACTTAACAGCTGAGATTTCCATTTTTAATCCTTTTTCTTAGCGCTGCCTTGTATCTCCGTGGTTGTGAATTTACTACTACAGAGTAAATTATTGGTCTGGATTGCTTGCCTGGATGTGACCTCTGCACTGGATGTGCCTGAAGGTGGCTGATATCATCAGCCAGTGCATGAAGAATTCAACTTTTGAATTGACTTCGTTATAGCCATACTTCTTCCTGTGTTTTAATGGACACTGGTTTTGAGCAGGCAAAAGTCAATGTGAAAATTCTAAATAAACTCAACCCAGTCACCAACTGATGTCTGCACTCCCTTTAGGAAGATTTAAGAATATTTTGACTTTATTGTGCTACCCCAGCCCTGGGATCATGGAGATGGCTTTCCTATAGACATCAGTATGCACGCCCCACGCTCCACGCAAAGCCGAAGCACCACATACGAAAGTGATGCAATGAGGGAAACATGGAGGCATTAATGGCTGAAATAATGAGGTGTGGTTTGGAATGTAGGAAAACTTTTTGTAAATGAAGTATTTGGACAATAGTCGTGGGACCCATTAAGCTAACAAGATGGCAGTCTCCTGGGACTGTTTTTCAGAGTTCCTTGGTGAGTCTTGGGACTTACACCGCAGCCACACTTCTGATGAAAGTTGGGATCTTTGGGGAAATTAAGGGACTGAAGAGTGAGTGTCACCCCGGGGCTGAAAAAAAAATCAGTGTCCCAGAGCTTCTCTGGGAGGAATGCACCAAGAAAGAAGTGGCCCCAGTGGACCCGCTGTTCTTGGAAGGCTAGAGCTAGAATAAGTGGGCAGAACTCTGCCTACCTCAGCTAGGTGTGATTCTGCTACCTCAGCTAGGTGACTGTGCTACCTCAGCTAGGTGTGACTGTGCTACCTCAGCTAGATGACTTTGTTATCTCAGCTAGGTGACTCTGCTGGCCTTGCTGTCAGTCAGCTTCGTCACATAACATGGGTGTAAAAGACTAGGAGTTTAGCTTTAGAAGAATGAATTTGATTGGAAAATATCTCCTTTAAAAGATCTGAACAGGGAATATTTCCTCCGAATTTTTCCTCTGCGTAGTCTTCGTTGTTGACACTGGTCATTGATCATGTACCTCTGGGGGCCTAACCTTGTCTTCTCAAGCCTCCGTTCAGTACGTGCTCTGCCCTCATCCTTAATTGGCTACCATGACTGTTCTGTGCTGAAAGTGGGCAGGGGAGCAGGAAACCTTCATTATACATTTAACTTCAACAATTATCTACAAATCAGATCTCAAAAACATAATTTCCGGTCTACCTACCACAAAACCCCCCACAAAGTAAACTAAATAAGCCTCACTTGTGTTTTAAGGCTTTTGTGACAAGCATGTCTATTGATACAATAAAGAGTGAAAAAATAAAAACTAAGGTACTTGGAAATAAGAAATTAGCGGGTAAGACACAATCTTGCAAGAGCCTGAAGATGCAAAAGGACTAAATGGTTTATATAGAAGGGAAGAGAGTTAAGCATTTAAGGAAGAGGTAAAAATACTTAAAGATTAAAAAACAAAACAAAAAACCAGAGAGGATACCAGGAATTATACTAAAATCAGGAGATAAGCTTTGGGTTTCTCAGGTGTTGGTTTGGCGTGTCTACATATTACATCTTTCAGGAAGCTTGTGTTTGGGTGAACACAGGACCTCTGAGCAGCGAGTTGTCAATGGTCCTCGGTGAACATATTTCGGGACGATCCTAACGAATCCTACTGTGTTTTGTTCATCATAAGACTTTTAAAACGTTTGTCTTTGACCAGCTTTGCCCACTTATGAGTTCACAAGAGCTAGTCACTCCCTGTAAACCTGCTCATTCTAGGGAAGCTGTTTTGGGTCAGATGATCTGAGTTATTTTTTCAGTTGTTCTCAGAATGGTTTTTAATTGTTTTAAAATGAGTTTGTCTATACGGGGAAGAAGCCCCATGCAATACATTTTTTTGAATTAACCTTTATTATAGCATTGAACAAATGAATGGGATTTACTGATATTTTCACACGTGTCTCTGTCATGAATTGGTCAAGTCTATACACCCCTCTACTACCCTTGATGCCTCTGCCCTCCCTCTTAGCATCCTTCCTAGACCATAGAAGACCCTTTGCATTTATTTCTGGTCTCTTCTACTCCACACTCCCACTTCTAGCAATCAGGGCTCCATTGTGTATTTCTGTAAGATTGTCTCATTCCTTTCTATAAGTTTGTGAGAATGTGTGGCATTTGTCTTGTTGTGTTTGGTTTGTCTCGCTTCAGTGTGTTGTGGATAATTCTGAGTCACCTAGTTTGACCAACAAAAACAGTGAAACTAACATATTTTATCTTCTACAAAAGTTATCAAACATTAAATGTGACAAATAAAAAATTTCTTAGAGAAAACTGGGGTGAATACTCCTGACTTTGGGTTTTCTAATGGATTCCTAAATATGACACAGAACAAGTGGAGTTGCGAGACATAAAAAAGGCAGGTTACAGTCTATGACATTGACAAAGCATATCAAGAAGGATGGTCTTGAGATTAAATGATTTTTCAAGCTGCCCAAGTAGCTGGAGAAAATATTCACAGAACATAATCTGACAATGTTCTGGAGTCTGGATGTATAAAGGTATCTCTCAACACCAAAATAAAAGCATTGCAATTTGAGAAGAGGCAAAGGATGGGGATTTGGTATCATAGCAGAATAGGAAGCTCCAGATGATGCTGGATCCCACAAAATGGTCCGTTCATCAGTTCTCAGATTCAGACCTTCTGTAAGGTTCCAGAAAACAGAGGCTGCCATATCAAGTCCCGCACAGTGCCACACAGTATGGAGGGAACACACAGATTTAGCTTCTCCACACAAAGAGGAAGACAGGAGGGGAGTTGGTTCTAAGTTTCAGCATTTGTGGGGAATTTCTGGATGGAAATACACACATCAAGGGTCTGGAGGACACTAGAACCAAAAGAGTTGTCTGGTGTGACGCTGAGTCACAGGACACCAGGTCCAGTGGACAGGAATTAGGCAGCACATGATGAAGAACTTCGTGAAGAAACTGGCAAATTTTTCTTATTACTAAGTGGACTCTGCAAGTTCAGAGTGGACTCATTAGCTCCCAGAACATAGATGGAGAGGTCAGGAAGTGTGTAAAGAAAGGTTGATTAGTGAATTATCAGATGTTTGCATCCCAAATAAGGTCACAAAAAATATTAGGAGACAATGGCGATACTCTGGAAGATTCAGACTAATATCACAATCCAACATGAAAGAGATAGTATATGTTCTGCTTATACTGTCATCATATACATGGTTGGTATACAATACTGAATGAGACCAGCAAGATGGCTCCATAGACCAAGTCACCTGTTCTACAAACCTGATGGCCTAATTTTGATCCACAGATCCCACATAAATGTGGAAGAAGAGAACTGACTCCACACATACATGTTGTGCACACATAATATGACAAATAAAAGAAGCAAAGTTTAAGACGTCCAAAGGACTCAAGAACACCAGACACAGGGACAGTTTGATAAAAGACACAGCTAGCAGCCTGGGAGGGCTGGAGGACACAAGCCAAGGCAGAAGAGAGGCTGAGGGTCAGCCAAGCTTGGCCCAACACAACTCTGCAAGCACGGAAAGGATTTCACCGTCAGCTGCAAAGTTGGACAGCATTGGGGGATTTCAAGTGTGAATGTGTATGATACGATCACACAAAACCAGCATCACTCTGAATGTAGTTGGGGTATGAAGCATTGCAGATCTGGGAGCATCTTATCAGATGCAGAGCAAGAAATGAAGAGTTTCTCCTTTCTTTTTCTTTCTTTCTTTCTTCTTTCTTTCTTTCTTTCTTTCTTTCTTTCTTTCTTTCTTTCTTTCTTTCTTTCTTTCTTTCTTTCTTCCTTCCTTCCTTCCTTCCTTCCTTCCTTCCTTCCTTCCTTCC
>CABHPR010117137.1:10586-37009 GCA_902168415.1 Peromyscus melanophrys
CACACACACACACACACACACACACACACACACACACACACACACACGGGAAACATTGGCATTCTTCTGTAGACATCTTATGTAATGCATTTGATTAAAACATCTGTATTTTTTAACTTTTGCTTTCCTCTTCCCCTGTCTAGTCCCTGATGACACTGAGTCTATATTATATGATTGAAAGCAGAAACAGCAATAGAGACACAAAATGGACACTGAACTAAAGGAGGTGAAAGTGGTGGCTATATAGAGGGACATAGAATTAACCTAACTAAACAGGAGTTAGGTGACTCCCGTCTACTCCTCTAATAAGCATTATACATAGACCAACTGCCAACACCAGGGACACATGGCTAAGAATACAAGGTCTTAGGCATCAAGAACTTCATAAAAGTTGCTACTATTTGTCTAAATTCTTGGCCTCCTGATTCATCTGCAACTATCTTAAAAATATCATTTTTACATAAGTAGCATGATATGGATTGGACAGGTTATTTATAGGAATATATATGTATATCACACACTTTTATGTGAGCACCTAAATAACATTTTGTGAAAAAAGAGGCCATATACTTGAAGAAATGTGGGGAGGGATCTATAAGAGCATTTTGAGAGGGGAAATGGAAGAAGAAATGTCATTCCAAATTATAATCTCAAAACTTAAAAACAGATAAAATATGATCCTGAATTTTTATTAGTGGGGCAACAATGGTAATCTAGCAACTGTTTTCATGCTTCATACAATTCCCACAGACTGGGTATTACTTTCCACTAACAGAATACCCTGATTCAGATTCAAGAGGGATGAAAATAACAACTTTATAATGAGTAGATTACTTGACTTTGGAGGAGTCAACCACTGGATAAGTGTGAGGGATTTCCTTCACAAAAACAGACAGGAATAAGACTAAGAGGACTTATATTAGCATTCATCCTCAGTGATGCCCCTTAAACCATCTGAGAGGGGGCTTTCTGCAACTCTACCTGCACCAATGGCTAATACAATGGATTCCTCTATTTGGGAAATTATTCCTATATTTTTGGATGGGTCCAGAGTACAGAAATATAAACTTCAAAATTTAAATAAGATAATTGATTTCCAATCATGGTAATTTTACTTGCCCTCTTTGAAACACACACACACACACACACACACACACACACACACACACACATATGCACATGCGCACACACACACGCACACACACAAACACACACTCTGAAGCACCTGTCATAAAATAGCAATTATAGGTTATAGAAATTAATCAGCAATTATAAAAACAGGAGAAAATTTATGTTTTTTCCTATATCTACATATCTACACCGACTTTGAAATATGTCCAATGATGTCATTTTATTAATGGAATTTATATTAAGATTTGGTGGTAGTTTGAATGAAAATAGCCTCTTAGGCTTATACCGACTGACACTATTGAGAGGCATGGCTTTTGTGGTAAATTGTCGTTGGTAGTGGGCTTTGAGGTCTCAGAAGCTGAAGCTAAGTCTATTGTCTTTCTTCTCTCCCTACTGCCTGCTGATCTGGATGTAGGACTCTCAGCTACTTCCCCAGCCCCATGTCTGTCTGCATGCTGCCGTGCTTCCTACCATAATGATAATGGACTAAATAAACCTCTGAAACCGTAAGGCAGCCCCAAAGAAATATTTTCCTTTATAAGAGTTACAATGGTCATAGTATCTCTTCACCACATTAAAAATCCTAACTAAGATAGGTTTAAGCCTCTAAAACAAAATTACAAAATATAGAAATGTCATTTTTGGTCCATTAAAACGTTTTTACAATAATTATCATTATGTACTACTGGCATTCTAAAATCAAACTTACATGCAGCAAGGTAATACACATTTATATTTAAGTGACTAAAGTAAGAGACATCTTAACATACTCAAAGAAGTCTGGTTCTGTGTATGTTCTCAGGGTCCTCATACCTTTCAGGATGGAATTCCTCAGGCTCTGGCCAGTATCTTGGGTCTTGGTGAAGAACATAGATAGGTATGATCACCTGTGTCCCTTTGGGAATGAACACACCATTGATTTCAGCATCTTTCTTACTGAACCTGTTAACCCTGGTAGCAACTGGGTATAATCTCATAGTTTCATTCACCACCATGTCCAGATATTCCATCTCTACCAAGGCTTCATAAGTGGCAGGTGCCTGGGAAAATTAAAAAAAAGATTTTGCTCATTTGATATTTGAAACTAACTTTCATGTCAGTCTACACAGTACTATTAAGTTTTTAGGAACTCAACATTCAACCCAGATTAATGATTGGATTTACCATTGATAAGTCCTATTCACCACAGTCATGTGTGTTGACATACTAAAGGTCCACTGAAATGCATGGTGAGGTGAATATGGGAGAACATTCACATAAGCCTACACTTAGGTCCCAAGTCTTCATTTTCCTCATTTGTACTGTTTTCCTTACAGTAATTATGTCAATCTCATGCAAAATAAATCAGCTGTTAAGGTTGTCAAAATTTAATATAGGGAATCCACAAGTCCAGACTAAGGAAATACAATGTGGGGAACACTAAATTCCTTTTTAAAATTCTGTATCAATCCTTTCAGAGAACAACTCACAGTTTTGAAATCCTATGATTTAATTTAATTTATTGCTATAGATGTCCAATTTGAAGATCAATGCCATATTAAACAGGAATAGTATAAGAAATTACAGTGACTAACTTCAGTAGAATCTTTTCCCTTTGAAACTCTTTATGGTAAAACAGTCTAAAAATGGAGACTCATTGAGCAAAAAGTTTCTATTCTAGTTAGAGACCCATTTAGCTCCATGCTCAGGTCCTGAAAGAAACTTTTCCTTGTTACTTTATATGTTATTTTATTAAATCTTTAACTTTCAACATCCCACAGGCTAAAGTCACCTGAAAACGAGGTCTATATTGAAAGATTAGGGATTGTTAGTTTACAATGGATTGTGCATATATCTGGCAGAGTTGTTGCCCTAACTGTCCATTGATGTAGGAGGGTCCAGAAATTTTCAGGAAGTACTATTTCCTGATTGGATGACCCTGGGCTGCATGAGACAACTAGATAATGACATGTCGTTGAGTTGGCCAGAGAGCAGTCAGCAACCTTCATAGTTCCTGCTGTGCTTCTTTGGCTGTGTGTGAATACCTTGCTCAGAAGCCATGCTGTGTAGAGTGGCAGACAGTACTGCCTAAAAGTTCCTGTCTTCAGTTCCTGCATTGACGGTCCTCAGTGTTAGCCTGTCATGTGAAAGTGTAGCCTAAGGTACATGTTTTCTTCCCCATAGTTGTTTTTGGATCATGGCATTTGTCACAGTGACAGAGTGAAACAAAAACAGTGGGTGAGTATGAGGTCTGAAGATGTTTTGTGTGCATGTCATTGACAATCCAGCCAGTCCCAGAGTTCAGGTACCTCACACCACATTGCATCCAATTTTGGGCACAGATGAGAAGACAGCTCATATGATGCGTGGCTCTCACACTGTGGGACCCTGAAGCTACCATAATGTAGAAGTAAACAGTTTAATTTGAAAGCTGCCATGATGTGCTTTGTTTTACTCTAATTACGTGATTAGAGAGAGAAGTAATAAAGAGCACAGCTAAATCAGCCTGCCCAGAAAGGACCACATAAGACACCATTGATATCAGTCATGCCAAAGAATTTCCAGTAATAATAATATATTATCAGGTCAATTGTTTAAGTTTAGGGGTATGCCTCTGTAGTTAAGAGCACTGTTTACTCTTACAGAGGACCCAGGTTCAGTTCCCAGTACACATATGGTAAGCAAATTTCCTAGAAGTCTAGTTACAGGGAATCTGAGGCAATTTTCTGGCTTCCTCATGTTTTAGATATGCACATGGTACAGATATATACATGCAGGCAAACCACCCATTTAAGTATAAAGAAGACACTTGACGGACACTTGCTTATCCCTAAAAATCAGAAGAGATTTTATGCATGTTTTTGAATTGTTTCATTGTAGTTAGAGATAGTGCATATTACAGGGTCAGTGCAGAATTGCTGAGGTTAGTTGTTCTCTACACATAGTTTTTCTTTGTTTTAGATTTGCACAGGTTATTGCTGAAAGAATCATTTCTTACTGTATTTACTATAATTCCAAACTCAAGTACAGAAGTAGTGATTCAGGTTGAGGTTTGACATTTTCCCTGTGGCTCCCAGCACCGTCCACTCACCTTATTGGGCAGGACGGCATCAATCTCTTCCTGCAGTTTCTTCTGAACACGGGGGTGAGTCGCCAGTAAATACGTAATAAAGGAAAGAGTAGTGCTTGTTGTCTCATAGCCAGCAAAAAAAAAATGTGATTGATTGGGCCAGGATCTCCAGATCAGAAAGAGCTGAAATGAAATCAGACATTTTATGTCAGTGATCAAAGCTGGTGCCTACACAGAGCCGTCACCTGCTTTGTTCTACCATCTTTGACACAGGAAGGCACATTGCACTGCATCTACAATGCTGTACTGCCTGCAAGATATGCAAGGGCAATGGTGGCACAATACGTGTGGGAGTAACCAACCAATGACTGATTTGACTTACGACCTACTCCATGAGATGGAACTAAGATTGGCTCTGCTTAGGTAACCAAGAACCTGCAACTACATATCCCAGGGACTGAGAACAAAACCAAATAATACTGTTGTAAAAAAAAAAAAGAAAGAAAGAAAGAAAGAAATGAAGGGATAAAATGACTCCTAATGATATTCTGCTCTACTTGTAGATAAGTGCCTTGCTCAGTCATCATGAGAGAAGACTTCAGCTGATGGGAACAAATGTAGAGAACAACAGCCAGACAACAGGCAGATAGTGAGAGCATTTGGAGCACTCAGTCCTAAGTGGGATGTCTCCACCAAATCCCTCTCTCATAGTCCAGGGAATACCACAGAAAAGGAGTCAGGAAGACTGTAGGAGGCAGTGGGGATGAGAATACCAAGAAAACCAAGAATACAGCACTCCAGTTCAACATGATGAAATGCCATATGAACACCCAGGGACTGAAGAAGCATGAATGGGGCCTTTGCAGGTATCTCCCAGGTCCTCTGTGTATGTATTATGGCTCCCAGTGTTTCTATGGTATTCTTGAGTGTGCAAATGTGTGGGTCTCTGATTTTTGCATCTTCCCTTAGACTCTTTTCTTCTGTTAGTTTTTCTTCCCCAGCATTGCTATATTAGTTTTTATCTTTTTATATTTTATTTTGTTATATTAGAGAATGAATGCATAAATGAAAACCTAGTCACTGGAGAAAAGGGAAACAACTGAGCTGTCTTTTATATGTGTTGGGATAGAGAAAACCAGGTTTCTTTCCAAATGGCGTGACACTGGGAATATCAACCACTCCAGGACAGGCTTCATTTTCAAGAGTATTTGCCCAAAATATTATTGACTCCACAGATTGCCTGTGTGTGTGTGTGTGTGTGTGTGTGTGTGTGTGTGTGTGTGTGTGTCTATGTGTATGTGTGTGTATGTGTGTCTATGTGTATGTGTGTGTATGTGTGTCTATGTGTATGTGTGTGTGTGTATGTGTGTCTATGTGTATGTGTGTGTGTGTGTTTGTGTGTACTTCTATTTAGTTACATTTTAGTGTTTGTTTTTGGTACTGTTTTATATTTTTTCCTTGGTTTTGTGTATTTCCATTGTATTGGGCTTTTGTTTGCTTTTGAAAAAAAAACTTAAAGTTCGCTGGGTGGAGGGACCCTGAAGGCCTTTGGGGAAGGGAAGAATATGATCAAAATATATTTAAATTCATCCAATGACTGATGGAAGCACATGCAGAGATCCACGGCCAGGCACCAGGTGGAGCTCCAGGAGTCCAATCACAGGGACAAATAGCCAAACTAGTGGAAACACATAAACTATGAACCAATAGCTGAGGAGCCCCCATGGAACTTGATCAGGTCCTCTGGATAAGTGAGACAGTTGAATAGCTTGAACTATTTAGGAGGCCCCCAGGTAGTAGGAACAGAACCTGTCCTTAGTGCATGAGCTGGCTTTTGGAATGTAGGGCCTATGCTGGGACACTTTGCTCAGCCTAGGTGAAGGAAGGAGGGGACTGGACTTGAATCTACTCAACTGAACCTACCAGGCTGAGTTGAATCCCCAGGGGAGTCCTTGCCTTGGAAGAGGTGGGAATAGGGGATGGATTGGGGGGAGGTTGGAGGGCAGAGGAGGGAGGACAGGGTAATCTGTGGCTGATATGTAAAATTAAATTAATTATAAAATTAAAAAAGAAAGCTAAAAAAATTATTTAATAACAGAAAATAAAAAATTGGGCATTGACTTCAAACATGGGATTAACAATGGAATTAATTAATTAAAATTTCCAAAATACACATTGTAGTACCAATGTATGGAAAGAAGCATTACTCTGAAATACTAAACCCAGTCACTGTGAGTAAAAGAATGAAGAGGAAATATTATAGACACTGTGATTTTTCTTCTTTAGCGTGCTATGTTATTGTGAAAGGAAAAATAAATTTCCACAGTCCCTTTAGCTAGTGAACACACTTCCAATGCATGAACCACAGTGAAAGTTGCTGTTTGGACACTGTGCTTCCTGATTGGGTGCTCTGGAAGCAGATTTGCAAGTAGAGATTTTGATTCAGTGGCCCAGCCTGAGGCTGAGAATCAGCATTTGACTGAGGTAGGTGACTCACACACCAATGAAGACTCTTGGAGTATAAAAGCAATATTCATAACAGACCTTCAGATCTTTAAAAGTTTAATTAAAATATGACTATTTCATTACCCTCTTTCTGTCTTTCCTCCTACCCCTCTCATGCCAAACCTCCACTCACTCTCAAATTTAGGGCCTCTTCTTTAAATATTTTTATTACATACACAAATAAATAAAATAAATAGTCATAAATGTAACCTGCTGAATCTACTCAATTTTGCCTATTTGTACCTGTTTCTGGGTTGGCAACTTAGTATTGGAGAAACAATCAGGGCCTCATCCCTTGGGAAGACTAATTCTCTCTCTCTCTCTCGACCTGAACTACCTGGATCTCTTCATCTATGGATGGGTTCTCATGAAATTTTCCCCATCTATGTTGAAATGTCAACTGTTGTTGGACCAATTTAGGTCTAGGTTAGGTAGCCATGTTGATGAGATTTCATGGTTGTAGCTTCTCAGTCACAGAGGGAAAGTACAATAAACATAATATATTCTGTATGCATATACACCATGATTTTAGAAAGTGCCTCAGACTGCTTCCTATAACAGCATTTCTGTGTCTTTCTGTGAATTAGCAGAGGAAGCTTTTTCTGCTTGAATGACATCTTTACATTTCAAGAATCAGCCCCTCCCTATGTGCCTTCCCTTTAGACACAAAATTGTCCTTAGTTACGTTTATGGGACTCCATGTCCTTGGAATTCTGGGAGTTCATCATCAGCTGAAGAAAATCCACTCGGTGCTGAAAGGAGACAGAAATTTTAAAAGCAGAAAGTGGGTTGGCAGGTCAAAAATAAGTATGAAATGTAGAAGTTTAACTCTCATGTGAGGAAATAGCTCATTTTAGAATTCCACTAATGTTGTCTGAATTACTAGTAACACAAACACTGACCCATAGATTTTAGGAAACAAAACATTAATCATGAGCCCAGTTGTGATGGCACACACTTTCATACCAGCACTTTAAGAGGCAGGCTCATCTTTGAGTTTGAGTCCAGCCTTGTCTATGAAACAGGTTCCAGCACAGCCAGGACTACTCAGAGAGACCTTGTCATGAAAAAATATTTTTTTAAATAAGTCCATCAAGGTAGTATATCATGATGCCATGTCCAACACCGTTTCTCATGGCTTTCCCTCATTCTAAGCATCTGTAGCTGTTAATGACAGACTCCGGGCTGGATGGTTGTAGTTTCTTCTCCTTGACATATTTATTGTTAACCAATATCTCATACTCATCAATTGGTGTTTCTGGAACTGATTGCTAGGTTTTATATGATTGTCTAATCTCTTAGTTAGGGTTGCTATTGCTGTGAAGAGACACCATGACTTTGGCAACTCTTATAAATGAAAACATTTACCTCTGCTGGCTTGCTTACAGTTCAGAGATTCAGTCCATTATCATCATGGCAGAAAGCTAGGTGATTATATAATTATAATCACCATTATACAAGCAGACATGGTGCTAGAGAGGTAGCTGAGAGTTCTTACACCTTGACAGGCAACTGGAGGTGGTCTGAGACACTGGGCACGGCTTAAGCATATATGAGATCAAAGCCCACCTACACAGTGACATACTTCCTCCAATAAGGCCACTCCTACTCCAAAAATAACACAACTCCTAATAGTGCCACTCACTTTGGAAGCCACTCTCTTTCAAGCAACCACACCTACAAATGGTCCAAACCCCAGAATACTAGCAAATAAGTAATGGCACCTCCTCAGACATGATGCTGACTCCCTGACAGCCTTCTGTTAGCATTTTTTCTGCCAACATCCTTATCCTTAGTCCAGCATGTAAGCTGTATTAAGCAAAACTGGGTTATATGAGTGGCAATCTCAATGTGCAAAGATATTGGTGAAATTCTAGGCTTGTTACAACACAAATTGAACAGACCAAATATATCAAATATCTGAATAGGGCTTTCTATGAGTTATGTGTGTCTTTTGACATCATTGCTTTAGGATTAAAATACATTTTGTCATAATTTACCTCTTGGGTATTTTCAAGTCGATCTTTTTTGGTCTTTTCTATAAATTTCCTAAAAAATGATGTAGCATCATTGGGAAACATACTGATATTTAGTTTGTTATATATTCTGGTCAGGAATGGAAAGAGTGCTGTAGAGAAAAGAAAAAAATTATTAAAATGAAATTTTAAGCTTTTGACTGTTATTCTATTCACCAATTGCAAAATATTAAGTGAAATATCAACACAAGAGGAATAATTGTGGTAGAAATGAATTTAATTACAAAATATAGAAAATATATCACTCCTAAAAGTAATTGAATTTTAAATAAAAACACAAAGAGAAGAGTTCAGCTCCAGGAAGATTCAGTGTGCAATTCTATGAAATATTTATCAGATAATTCTTACCAGTCCCTCATAGGCATTCCTAAAACTTTTAAAACTTGGGGAAAGAGGAGAATTAAATCTGGTTGCTTCTACTGCCCTGTTACTAAAATCAGAATATATTTTGAGATGGAAACCTGTGTAGAAATGTGACTTAAATATACCAAAGGGATTTTATAAGTAAAACCCTTACCAACTGAATGCAGAAACATGAAAAGAATTCTGTTGTAGGCTACCCAATGAGGCATAACACAGAGTAAACCCGAGTCACACAAGCAAGCAGAGATCGAGTATTTTGAAAAATTTCAGGGAAATCTTACCATTCCTTCCTAAGAAATGTTCTCAGAAAATTGGGATCAGCAGGGATTTCCCTTAACTTTATGAGAATTGTTACTGGAAAGTAAGAGCCAACATAAAAATTGAAGGAGTAAGTCTTTACTTGGACAATGAGAGTTTTCTCACTCTATCTTTACTTCTACTCAGTGACTAGAACCAAAAAACAGGTGCTCCCTAATACAGTGGGCCCTTAAAGAATAACTATTGACTGTTTTGAAGTCAGCTGCTACATTAATTTGATTGAAGGTTTGATGATTGATGATAACTAATGTTGCAATCACTGATCACCAACCAGAGAATCACTGTGAGAAGAGAGTAGAGCCCTGAACACAAGCTTAACAGAAGAAAACATCACTTCAACCCTACTACAGTCAAGGTTTCCTGAACACTGAAAAAACTCCAACTGAAGGGAGAAAGAAGAACACATGACTATCTCCTGAATTAACCCCAAGGAAGCACCAAAAGATGAAAGATATAAGGAAATTGAATCTAGATATTATGATGGAGTTTGATAAAGAGATAGATATACATAAGAACAACAAAATGAAATGATGACAGAAATTAAAGTTTCCCTAAGTCAAATACAAATTTCCGAGGAAAGCATCAGAAATAGAGTGGATGACATAGAAGACAGAAGGTGAGGGCATGAAGACAAGGCAGAACAATCAGATCATTCAGTCATGAACAGTGATCACTTTGTTAAACAGTTCTAAGTTTTGAGGATATAAGAAAAAAAGTCTATGACTTTCAGCATAGAGCAATGAGAAGAATTTCATGTCAAAGGCATAGAAAATATTCTCAAAAAATTCATAGAACTGAAGCTCCAAGACTGAAAGAAAGAAATGTCCATCAAGATCCAAAATAAATAAAGATGATAACACAGATAAAAAAGACCAGAGAAGAAACTTCCCATTTTACATTAAAAATAAATGTGAATACACAGAAAAAAGAAAGTGTACTGGAAGCTTTGAGAAGAAGGACAAAGTCACATACAAAGACAGGTCCATGAGCATAACTCCTGAACATCAAAATGGAAAACAAAAATGCCAGGATGGCATAGAAAGTTGTATTTCACGTTTGGAAAATAAGATCTATTGAACAATATATGTAAATACATGCATATAATATATATAATATATAAAATTCCTATTTACTATAATCAAAGGAGAAAAAGACCTATCCATGCTATGTCATGATATAGAATTTTTCACTTGCATTACATAATGTAAAGTTTGGATTGAACTGAAAAAAAAAAGTTAATACAACCAAAGGACTAGAGGAAAAATTATGATACTAAGACAGCTGTTCAGAAAAGAGGGCCAAGACAATGCCAGACAGGAGAAAAACAATAAAATGTCAGGAATCAGTGCATGTCTTTCATTAAGAAGTTAAATATTAAAAGTCTATATTCCTTTATCAAAGGACACAGACTAAGGGTGAAGATAGTGATATATGCTTTAATCTTAACACTCATGAGCCAGAAGCAAGCAGATCACTATGAGATTCAGAAAAGTCTCTTCTACATAGCCAGTTATAGAACTGCTAGGAATACATGGAACCTGCCATTAAATAAAAAGATAAGTAAATAATACACAGACTAGCCGATTGGATTAGCAAGCATAATACTTTTTCCTGACCCTAAGAAATGTACCCAACCACCAAATACCAATGTAGGAAACAAGCGTGCATCACTATTTCAATATCAATTTAAAGCTAGTCACAAGGATGTAGAAAATCACTTTATACACTTTAAGAAAACCATCCACCCACACAAAATTGCTATGCTAAATGTATATGCATCGGGTTGGAGAGATGGCTCAGAGGTTAAGAGCACTGACTGCTCTTCCAGAGGTCCTGAGTTCAATTCCCAGCAACCACATGGTGGCTCACAATCTGTAATGAGACCTGGTGCCCTCTTCTGGTCTGCAGACATACATGCTGTATACATAATAAGTAAATAAATAAATCTTTAAAAAAAATGTATATGCATCAATATGTGCATTCAGTTTCATAAAAGATAAAATATGTTTCATTCAGTTATGTAAACAGTTTCATAAATGTTATCAGATATAATGTCACAGAATAAATTCATCAATATAATTTTGAGTGACTTCTACATCCATTTTTAAAATAAATATACTATCCATAACAAAATAAACAGAGAAACACTGAAAGTAGATGACATTAATTTAACTTTGATTCGAGTTTCATTCATGAGGAGGAATGATTCAATATATGTAAATATATATATATATATATATATATATATATATCATGACATTAATGGCTCAAAGACAGAAATCACAAGATTATGTCAGTTATCAAAAAAATACAAAGTATATGGCAGTGATGGATAAACACACGTGATGTTAAAATTCAAAGGGTGATAAAAGAACCAGGTTATACAAGAGTAAAGGTAAGATGAGGGAGATAATAATTGTTTATGGATTTGCTATGAGGAACCTCTTTGCTTTGCATGGTAATTAAAAGAAATCTAAGATCTTAATATAGTTGAAAATAGACTACATACCTTGAGAGAAAGCCAATGGATTGAAAAAATCAAATACAAAAAGCTTTCTGGTGTTTTTCACAAAGGGATCCTGGGGGTTGTTGAGGGAATCCACCTTCACTCCAAATAAGGTACCAGTGATCACATCCATGCTGTAGGCCCCAAAGATGCTGAGTAGAGAAACATGGGAGTTAACGAGTTACTCATACATCCTCTGAGGTATGGGACCATTTGTCTGCAGTATCATCAACACAGCCTGAATTTATTACTGTGGTGTTTTCAGAACTCAACATGATTTTACTACCCACACCATTTCCAGAAACTTCACCCTCTTCAGTTGGATGAAAGAGAGGCCGAAGAAATTTGTTTCTTGCTGATATTTTTCTACGACACTCAGCAAAACCTGATGATTTAGGTTGTTGAAACTTACAGCTATAATATTGTTGCCAAACCAATGACCTCTGATGTAGAACATAAATCCTCCTCCCACATTTCTTAATCCCTACTTCTGCAGCTTTCCTAAATTTTCCTCTTTCATTCTAAACAACATAACTGTCTTCTAAAACATACAAGATGACAACAGATAACCTAAGTTTGTCTCATGTACACAATGGAGAGACTCTCACAAGGTATTGTGGCAACTGTTCCTTAATGTGTGGTGCACAGCAGGGTAACACCATGCCTCTCCCTTACTCTAGCTCTGGAATAATTTTAGCTACCTGTCAGGCAGAGGGAGGTCTCCAGATGGGGCACAGAGTCCCCAGACAATGCATGCATCACTACTCACTCTTTCATGGTGACACTCTTGCCCTTCTCTACTTCCCGATTCATGTTTTTCACCAGCACATCTCCATATTCTCGGATGATGGGGAACATCTAATCACAAAACACAACACAGTCTCCTGGTAAATGGTAACATCTGAGTCCCCAAATAACAAGTCTTTTGAAGTTATAAAAAGATCATCATATTTTTAAAAGGACTATATAAGACAAAGTAACAACAACAAAACAAAACAAAAAACCAACACAAAGAAACAAAAAACAAAGACCACCCTTAGCAATGTAATGATCAAAGCAGCATCTCTTAAATAGTATGATATTATTTCCACCAGTCCTCCAATAGATTCTATTACATTTACAAAAAAATGTTCTTCATTAACTTACATCCTTCAGTTTTCCACTGCTGAAGGTTGGTGTCAGCAATGATCGAATTCTTTTCCATTCTTCATTCTTAGATCTTATTATACTTTTTTTCATAAATCCACCTGGGCCAATAGGCTACAATACCAAGAAAAACAGATTTGTCCTCCATTAGATTTGTTATCTTTACAGTTATAAAACCTGTATGAAATAGACAACAATTCTTAACATCTACTAACCCTCTTCTAGGTGGCAGATTTCATGCTAGTCTCTCAATAACAGTTCCTCAAACTGGGACTTGAACAATGGCTCAGTGGTTAGCACCACTTGCTCCTTTTGTAGAGGACTCTGGTTCAATTCACAGCAACCACTTTAGGTGGTTCACAACTGCCAGAAACTACAATTCTGGTAATCTGGTGCCCTCTTCTGTTCTCTGTGAGTACTTACACACATGCAGTACACATACATACACTCAGGCACACATATGTGATAAATAAAATATGTAAAATGCCTCAAAATTAAAGGTACATACAGCCATCTGTGTGGGATAATGCTATTGTATTGCAATCTTCCTTTCAATATGATTCCCTCTGTAGAAATAAAAACTGCCTTTCTATGTGAAAAGACAGGTAGGAAACCAAAAGTATTCTCCAAGTCAGTACAGAAAAAGTAGGTTTCTTAGTTAGGTTTCTATTGCTGTGATAAAGACAATGAACAAAAGCAACTTGTGGTATAGAGGGTTTATTAACCTTACAACCCTCAGGCCACAGTCTGTCACTGAGAGAAGTCAAGGAAGGAACTCAAGGCAGGACCCTGAAGACAGGAACTGAAGCCAAAGCTTTGGAGGAATGCCACTTACTGGCTTGCTCACCATGGTTTGCTCAGCCTACTTTCAAATATAACCCAGGACTAACTGCCTAGGTTTGGCACCAACCACAGTGAGTTGAGCTCAGTCACTAATTAAGAAAATGCCCCACAGCCTTTCTACATGTAAGCTGATGGATGCATTTCTCAACTGAGGTTTGTCTTGCTAACTATGTCTATGTTTGTTTTATGTTGCCAAACTGCAACCAGAAAAATAGGGTTCATATAGGAGGACTGATGGGTGATATTGTTCTGCATGCTGTGAATATGTTGCTCTGATTGGTTGATAAATAAAATGCTGATTGTTCAGTAGCCAGACAGGAAGTATAGGCAGGATAAGCAGACAAGGAGAATGCTGGGAAGAGGAAGGCTGAGTTGGGAGACACAACTGGGAACACGTGACAACACATAGATTAACAGAAATGAACGGAGTTTAAATGTAAGAGATAGTCAGTGGTAGGCCTGAGATAATGGCTGAGCAGTTTTAATTAATATAAGCCTCCACATATTGACTTGGGTCTGAGCAGTTGTGTACCGGGAGCGACACAAGAAAAATTTCAGCAACAGAGGACTATATTAACTTTTCCTTAGACCAGCTTTGCACTTACAAGTAGCTTCATCTTGTGCTATTTTGAAAAGAAGTGACATGACATAGTAATCATTAAATTATCACAAATACTGAAGGACTAGGTATTATTAGCCTGAGCATTAATTGAATATCAATGAAAATCTCTCCTTGATTGTGTATACTGAAATATAAGCAAAAGACCCCTGTAATTCTCTTTTCCCAATAGAATGTTCCTTCCACCATATGCCCCTGTATTTGATTCTAACTTGGAACATTTCAATAGTTCTTAATGATATAAATACATGGTAATAGAGAGACGGAACTTTCATACATAACTTAAAAAACTACATCAAACAAAATCTTCATCCAATATCTCACTTTGAAAGAAAGCCTGGTTTTAACATTAAGAAACCATTTTAAAATATCTGTTCACACCTTTTACTACATCTCAACCTTGTGTCTAACTATTGCAATCAGAGAAAAAAAACTAAAAGGCATGTAGATTTCATTGGAAATGGAAATATTTACATATTCAAGTTGTGTTATTAACTGTGCGGAACAAACAAAGATTATACACCAAAAATTAAGGAAATTGAAAGTGACAGAATATCTACAACCACTCACACCCAAGGCTCAGGGAACATTGTGGAAGACGTGGTGAAGACTGCTAGAGCCAGAGGAGTGCCAGGAACGGCTGGACTCTGGGCGTGACATGGGTATGACTCACATGGACTCACAGATGCTATGGTTATCCTCACTAGACCTCTAGAAGATCAATCTAATTTCAAAAATCCAGCACAGATGGGAACGAGGCTCGTGATGTCACCATCCCTATCTGTGGAGCTAGTAAGTGTTGCAAGAGCATTGTTCCATGTATATCTATAACACATCTGCACTAAAGAAGTGCAGTGCCTGAAGTGCCCACCAGAGGGCATCAGATCCAAAGAGATTGGATTTAGAGATGCGTTTCAGCACCATGTGGATACTGGTCTTCTGTGATAGCAGTTCGTTTTCTTAATGCCTGAGCCATCTTTCCATGTGCAGTATTGTAAAACTGATAAAAGCATGTCATAGGCCCTAGTGTAGAAACTACTGTGGAGCCAAGTGAATGCTGAAAGATCATAGAAACAGAACAAGCCACAGCTTTCCTCACTTCACCAGTTTCTCAGCTGATCTTGTTTCCTCAGACTGAAACCCTCTGAGTCCTCATCCATATGGATCTCTATTGGTTTAAATATTAAGACAACTCCATGTAGTTAAAAGGGAGGTTTATTTTGTGGGGTAACTTAAAAGTGAAGGTATAGGTTACAGGTCTGGGAAAGGTGAAGCACAGTCCAGTTGTGTTCTCTGGAGAACTCTGCTTGGTCTACCTCCATCATCCATGTTCCAGGAACCAATAGAACTGGTCCATCCAGATCTTGGGTCTTCAGGGGTCCTGTCTCGGCTCCACCTTGTAGGCGTGACTGTTACTGAAGTGTCAATGGGGGTAGTACTTCCAGGTCAAAGCTGGAAAGACTACCCACTACATCTCCCCCTTTTGTCTAAATAAGAAGGTTCTAACCTAATACAAGACTATCTGCAGTAGGAATGATTATCAAATATTGTTTATGAGTAATAAGGGATAATGACCTAGATGAGATGGAACTACAACCAATGCGAACAATATCAAACAAGAAACACATACTAAAATGCAGAGAAGTCTGGAGCATAGGTAAATAGCATGTTACAAAGATCATTCTAAAAGGTGTCCTATTCTAAAGAACCTAAATCTAATATTTAATATGTTCTATCTAAGAATATATATATATATATATATATATATATATATATATATATATAAAGTTGTAACTATAACTGTTAGTCTTCCATCCCATCTAAGACTTGAGCAGGAATATAATGATATCTGAGAAATGGAAGATGGATGCAAGCAACTTTCGGGAGTCTAGCAAGGGTAGGCAGAGACAGCTGGGAGCCTGGACAGTCACCTAATGTTTTTCAGCATTGTTGGTGTATTTAAATTGACTATAGGCCTAAAGTATCTGACAGACCATTTTCAGAAGCAGGAATTCTGAAAGACCATCTTACTCTGTCTTGGCAGAGTTTAGTAGTCATTTTTTCTTGTGTCCTGCTTGTCCAGAAAGGACAGTATTCATACTGTCAGCAATCGAGGCAAGGGCAGTTCTTTGCCCAGTAGGCAATTTTGTGCCAAGAAGACAAATCTCCAAATGGAAATGTCTTAGAAGCCCAGCATTCTCTTGGGATCAAATTGGTGCTGCCAGAAGCAATTGTATCTCACGTCAACAGAATTCTAAGTTATTTAAATGCCATATTTTCTAGGTCCATGAAGTGTTTGAAGATTACCTGTCCATCTGACCTATGTATCTGTAAATCTGGATAACCTAACTAACGTAACTATAGAGATGACAAGCATAGGTGTCTTTAAATCTATAAGTCTTATCTACTGAAATAACCTAAGGACTAAGGCTTCATGTAAACAAGGTAAGCAGTCTATGAGCAAATGTATGGTAAAGCACGATGACTTCAAAATTGTGACAATACACAAGATATTTATGACAGAGGTAGGAATATATAGTGCGATATGCAATATGACAATAATCCTAAATATATACATTATATATAATACATACATACATATATTTATATCCTAAACAGAGGTAGAACATACATACAGTATAACAGATATAAATTTACATTTGTATCAACATACAAATATTTTAAATAAGAGTAGGAATATATGTACATTATAACAAATATAGTTCTGTATTTGTTTACTAGTATATAAAATAACCTACCATAATATCTTATACTTATCCATTCCACTTTTTTTGTTTTGGTTTGGGATTTTTTTTGTTTTTTGAGACAGTTTTTTTAGTGGTTTGGGGGGTGTAGTAGCACTTTTTAGCCAGCAGGAGGCGTTGGTATAGGTTCAAAGCAGGTCCAGCTGAAGGCCTTGGCTGGCTGCAGCTGAAGGCAGGAGCTGAGTGAGCATAGGCAGGAGGCAGCAGTAGGCAGTTTTTTCTGTGACTCCCTGGAGCTTTAGGGTGTGGAGAGCTCCAGGCTGCCCTAAGCCCCTCTCTGCCTCTGTAGACAGGAGGTCTGCTGGCAGGCACGTCTCCAAGCCCTTTTTGTGCCTTCACAGGATGCCACCGGGGACAGTGCTGTGTTTATTTTAACCAGGTAAAACTGTTGAAGCCTCAGACTAGGGCGGTGAGCTGGCACTCAGGGAGGAGGGGGGAGGGTGGGAGCCACCTAGGCCTTTGGAATTTCCCCCACATTGGGCGCCAGATATTGGTTTAAATATTAAGGCAACTCCACATAGTTAAAAGGGAGGTTTATTTTGTGGGGTAACTTAAAAATGAAGGGATAGGTTACATGGTATGGGAAAGGTGAAGTGCAGTCCAGCAGTGTTCTCTGGAGAACTCTGTTCGGTCTACCTTCAGCTTCCAGGATCCAGGAACCAAGAGAGCTGGCCCATCCAGTCTTGGGTCTTCAGGGGTCCTATCTTGGCCCCGCCTTGTAGGTGTGACAGTTACCAAAGCGTCAATGTGGGTGGTACTTCCAGGTCAAAGCTGGACTAGCTACCCACTACATATCTCAGCTGAACTGCTGCAAAAAGCTAAAAGCTTAAGAAGGCTCTAGTTCCTGGTCCTCATGCCTTATATACTTTCTGCTTCCTCCCCGACTTCTGGGGATTAAAGGAATGTGTCACCATGCTTGGCTGTTTCCAGTGTAGCTTTGAACTCACAAGATCCAGATGGATCTCTGCCTCTGGAATACTAGGATTAAAGGTGTGTGTGCCACCATTTTCTGGCCTCTGTCTATCTAGTGGCTGTTCTGTTGTCTGACCCCAGATAAGTTTATTAGGGTGCACAATATATTGGGGAACACAATATCACAACAACTGTTGTTGCTACTAAATAGAATGTGATGATAATCTAACTGCCTTCTAGATTCTTATGTTTATATCCTCAGATTACTGTTGTCAGTGTTTGTCTTAGAAGTTTCATTTTACCACACCTGTGACACCAGTGAAAACCACAGACATAAGCATACCCTGCACCGACTGGAAACAGGTAAGGCCCCGTCTTCAGACTGGGCAGACCCAGGAGCACACCCTGTGCCCCTCCCCCAATCCATTGGAGCCCAAGCGACGAACTAGCTGCCTCTTCCCCTGCCCCCTGGCCAAGAAAACAGCTCCCAGAGACACCAGTGAAAACCGGAGACATGAGCGTATCCTACATCGATTGGAAACAGAAAACAGGTCCTACCCTGCACCAATTGGGAATAGCTGCTCCCTGAGGTAGAGCCCACTGTGGTCCATTGGACTAAGCTCTCTACCCTTAGACACAGAACCCATCAGCACTGATTGCACCAGAGGCCAGATTAGACCAAGAGTTCCCATTAGACCAATAGCATCAATCGGACCAAGATAGGCTCCCTCAGACATAGACAGCACTTGCATGAAGTGGAGGAAGAGATGGGTAGACGCCAGTGCAAAAATACAGTCAACAACATAAAGACCAATATGCTGGTGTGGTACCATCAGAGCATAGTGGTGACATACCAGCAAGCCCTGAACATCCCAAAGCGAAGAAGCAAAGGAAACAGACCTTAAAAATAACTTGAGGAAGATGATAGAAGCCTTTAAAGAGGAAATGAAAACTACCCTTAAAGAATTTGAAGAAAAGACAAACAAAAAATTGGAAGAAGTCAATAAATCTATTAAAGAAAGCCAAGAAAAAGCATTTAAACAGGTAAATGAAAAAAGTCCAAGATTTGAAAACTGAAAGAGAGGCAATAGAGAAGACACAAACTGAGGGAAGGCTGGAAATGGAAAATCTGAGTAAACGATCAGGAACTTCAGATGTCAGTATAACCAACAGGATGCAAGAGATGGAAGTGAGAATCTCTGGCACTGAAGATACAATAGAGAAAGTATATTCATCAGTCAAAGTAAATAAACACTGAAGCCAAAAAAGTCGTAACACAAAATGTCCAGGAAATTTGGGACACCATGAAAAGACCAAACCTAAGAATAGTAGAGATAGAAAAAGGAGAAGAATACCAACTCAAAGGCACAGAAAATATATTCAAGAAAATCATAGAAGAAAATTTTCCCAGCTTAAAGAAGGAAATTCCTGTGAAGGTACAAGAAGGTTACAGAACATCAAATAAAATGGATCCCCCCAAAAAAGAACCCTTGCCACATAATAATCAAACCACTAAACATACAGAAAAAAGAAAAAAAAATTAAGAGCTGCAAAGGAAAATGGCCAAGTAACTTATAAAGGCAGACCCATCAGAATAACACTTGAATTCTCAATGGAGACACTGAAAGCCAGAAAGTCCTGGACAGACATTATGCAGACAATAAGATACTATAGATGTCAACCCAGACTATTATATCCAGCAAAACTCTCAATCACCATAGATGGAGTACACGAAATATTCCATGATAAAACCAGATTTAAACAATACCTATCCACAAATCCAGCCCTACAGAAAGCACTAAAAGGAAAATTCCAACCTAAGGAAGTTAGATACACCCATGAAAATACAGACAATAGATAATCCCACACCAACAAATACCAAAGAAGAAAAACACACAACACTACCAACAACAACAACAACAAAATAACAGGAATAAACAACTACTGCTCATTAATATCCATTAATATCAATGGTCTCAATTCGACTATAAAAAGACATAGACTGACAGAATGGATATGAAAACAGGATCCATTCTTCTGCTGCCTACAATAAAAACACACCTCAACTTTAAAGACAGACACTACCTCAGAGTAAAAGGCTGGGGAAAGACTTTCTAATCAAATGGACTGAAAAATGAAGCTGGTGTAGCTATTCTAATATCTAATAAAATAGACTTCAATCTAAACAGATTAGGAAGGACATTACATACTTATCACAAGGAAAATCCACGAAGATGAAGCTTCAATTCTGAATATTTATGTGCCCACATTTATAGAAGAAACATTACTAAAGCTTAAATCACACATTAAACCCCCCAAACTAGTAGTGGGAGATTTCAACACTACACTCTCACCACTGGATAGATCTGCCAGACTGAAACTTAACAGAAAATAAGGGACCTAACAGAAGTTATGATTCAAATGGACTTAATAGATATCTACAGAACATTCCACCCTAACACAAAAAATGCACCTTCTTCTCAGCACCCCATGGAACCTTCTCCCAAATTGACCACATGCTCGGTCACAAAGCAAATCTGAACAGATACAAAAAAGTTGGAATAACCTCCTGTATTTTATCATATCACCATGGCTTAAAGTTAGATTTCAACAACAAAATTTACAGAAAGCCTCCAATCTCATGGAAACTGAACAATGCCCAAATGAATCACCAATGGGTCAAGGAAGAAATAAAGAAAGAAATTAAAGATTTCCTAGAATTCAATGAAAATGAAAGTACAACATACCCAAAGTTATGAGACACTATGAAAGCAATGCTAAGAGGAAAATTCATAGCACTAAATGTGCACATAAAAAAGTTGGAGAAATCTCACACTAGTGACTTAACAGCACACCTGAAAGCACTAGAAGAAGAAGAAGCAATGCAACTCGGGAGGAATCAACCTCAAAAAATAATCAAATTGAGGGCTGAAATCAATGAAATAGAACTAACAGAACAATACAAAGAATCAATAAAACAAAGAGTTTGTATTTCAAAAAAATCTACAAAGTATACAAGCCCTTATCCAAATTAACCAAAAGGCAGAGAGAGAGCAACCAAATCAACAAAATTAGAGTGGAAAGGGAGACATAACAACAGACAATGAGGAAATCCAGAGAATCATCAAGTCATACTTCAAAAACATGTACTCTACAAAATTGAAAAATCTGAAAGAAATGGACAATTTTCTGAATAGGTACCAAATACCAAAGTTAAATCAAGACCAGATAAACTATTTAAATAGGCAAATAACTTCTAAGGAAGTAGAAACAGTCATTAAAAGTCTCCCAAGCAAAAAAGCCGAGGACCAGATGGTTTCAGCACAGAATTCTACCAGAATTTCAAAGAAGAGCTAATTCCAATGCTCTTCAAATTGTTCCACACAATATAAACAGAAGGAACATTACCAAACTCTTTTTTGAGGCTACTCTTACCCTGATACCCAAACCACACAAAGATGCAACAAAGAAAGATAATTACAATGAACATTGATACAAAAATACTCAATAAAATATTGGCAAACTGAATCCAAGAACATATCAAAAAAAGTATCCACCATGATCAAGTAGGCTTCATCCCATGGAGGCAAGGATGGTTCAACATATGAAAATCTGTCAATGTAATAAACCTTATAATAAACTGAAAGAATAAACCACATGATCATCTCATTAGATGCTGAAATAGTCTTTGACAAAAATCTAAAACCCATTTATGTTAAAGGTCCTAGACAGATCAGGAATACAAGGAACATACTTAATCATAATAAAGGCAATTTACAGCAAACCAACAGCCAACATCAAAATAAATGGAGAGAAACTCAAAGTGATTACACTGAAATCAGGAACCAGACAAGGCTGTCCACTCTCCCCATATTTATTCAATATAGTACTTGAAGTTCTACTAGAGCAATAAGACAATAAAAGGAGATCAAAAGGATAGAAATTGGAAAGGAAGAAGTCAAACTTTCACTATTCGCAGATGATATGATAGTATATATAAGTGACCCCAAAAATTCTACCAGGAATCTTCTACAGCTGATAAACTCCTTCAGTAATGTGTCAGGATACAAAATTAACTAAAAAAATCAGTAGCCCTCCTCTATACAAATTATAAAAGGGCTGAGAAAGAAATCAGAGAAACATCATCCTTTACAATAGCCACAAATAATTTAAAATACTTTGGGGGTAACTCTAACTAAACAAGCGAAGGACCTGTATAACAAGAACATTAAGTCCCTGAAAAAAGAAATTGAAGAAGATAACAGAAAATTGAAAGATCTCCCATGCTCATGGATATGTAGGATTAACATAGTAAAAATGGCAATCTTACCAAAAGCAATATATAGATTCAATGCAATCCCCATCAAAATCCCAACACAATACTTCACAGACCTGGAAATAACAATACTCAACTTCATATGGAAAAACAAATACCCAAGGATAGCTAAAAGAGTCCTGTACAATAAAGCAACCTCTGGAGGCAACACAATCCCTGACTTTAAGCATACTATAGAGCTAATAAAAACAGCTTGGTACTGGCATAAAAACCAACATGTGGACCAATGGAATCAAATAGAAGTCCCTGACATTAATCTGCACGTGTATGAACACCTAATTTTTGACAAAGAAGCCAAAACTGCACAATGGATCAAATAAAGCATCTTCAACAAATGCTGTTGGCATAACTGGATGTCAACATGTAGAAGTTTATAAATAGATCCATATCTGTCACCATGCACAAAACTTAAGTCCAAGTGGATCAAAGACCTTAACATAAACCAGTTACTCTGAACCTGATAGAAGAGAAAGTAGAAAGTAGTCTTGAATGCATTGGCACAGGAGATCATTTCCTAAATATAACACCAGTAGCACAGACACTGAGAGCAACAATTAATAAATGGGACCTCTTGAAACTGAGAAGCTTTTGTAGGGCAAAGGACTCGGTCAATAAGACAAAACGACAGCCTACAAAATGGGAAAAGATCTTCACCAATCTCACATGTGACAGAGGACTGATCTCCAGAATATATAAAGAACTCAAGAAACTAAACATCACAATACCTAACAGTCCAATTTAAAATTGGGCTATAGCTAAACAGAGAATTCTCTACAGAAGAATCTCAAATGGCCGAAAGTCATTTAAGGAATTCCTAAACATCCTTAGTTATCAGGGAAATGCAAATCAAAATGACTCTGAGATACCATCTTACACCTGTCAGAATGACTAAGATCAAAAACACTGAAGACAGCTTATGTTGGTGAGGATGTGGAGAAAGGGGAACACTCTTCCACTGTTGGTGGGAATGCAAAGTTGTACAGTTACTCTGGAAATCAGTATTGTGGTTTCTCAGAAAATTGGAAACCAATCTTCCTCAGAACCAGCTATACCACTCTTGGGTATATACACAAGGTATGCTCAATCATACCACAAGGACACATACTCAACTATGTTCATAGCAGCATTATTTGTAATAGCTAGAACCTGGAAACAACCTAGATGCCCTTCATCTGAAGAATGGATAAAATGTGGTACATATATACAATGGAGTACTACTCAGCAGAGAAAAACAATGACATCATTAGGTTTGCAGGAAAATGAATGGAACTAGAAAATATCATCCTGAATGAGGTGACCCAGACTCAGAAATACAAACATAGTATGTACTCACTTTTAAGTGGATACTAGATATAAAGCAAAAGATAACCAGACTGCAAACCCACAGCTCCAGGGAGGCTAGCTAGCAAGGAGGACCCTAGGAAGGACACATAGCTTGCCCAGTGATAAACAAATGGATGAGATCTACATGAGCAAACTGGGAGTGGGGGTGTAATGGAGGGCAAGGGATGGGGGATGAGAGCTTAGAGGAGGGGGAGTTTCTAACTGGAATGGGAACAGAATGGGCTAGCAAGGAAAGAGATACCATGATAAATGAAGAAAACACGGGAATAGGGAGAAAAATAGTGCTGGGAGGGGGTTTCTCAGGAATCCACAAGGATGACGCCACCATAGACTGCTGGCAGTGGTCGAAAGGGTGCCTGAGCTGGCATACTCTGGTGTTTGGATGGCTGAATACCCTGCTGTCATCCTGGAGTCCTCATCCAGTGACTGATGGAGACAGATGCAGAGATCAACAGCCGGGTCCCAGGTGGAGCTCCAGGAGTCCAGTTGATGGGGGAGAGGAGGGATGTTGTGAGCAAGAGATATTGAGACCATGACTGGAAAGAGTGTAGAGACAACTAGCCAACCTAGTGGAAACGCATGGACTGTGGACCAATAGCTGAGGAGCCCCCATGGTACTGGACTGGGCCCTCTGGATAGGTGAGACAGTGGTTTGGCTTGAACTGTATAGGGGGTCCCCAGGCAGTGGAATCGGGACCTGTCCCTAGTGCATGAACTGGCTTTTTGGAACCTAGTACCTATGGTGGGACACTTTATGCAGTCTTGGTGCAGGGAGAAGGGGCTTGGACCTGCCTCATCTGAATGTACCAGGCTTTGCTGACTCCCCATGGGAGACTTTGCCTTGGAGGAGATGGGAATGGGGGGGGTGGGTTGGGGAAAGAAGGCTGGGGAGCAGGAGGAGGGAAGACAGGGGAATCTGTGGTTGGTATGTAAAATGAACAGAAAATCTCTTAATAAAAACATTTTTAAAAAAGTTTTATTTTGCCATGGGTAATGATTAATATAGAAATTTATAACTAGACAATGTAAAAAAAGTGACTTTAAAATGCTCACTCCTAAATGTGACATCTAAATCAATCTCTCAAAGGTTCAGGAGAGATAAAAAAGGGGAGAGGAGCAGAAGAAATATAAGGACTGGACTGGAGAAGTGGCTCACTAGTTAAGAACATATACTGCTTTTGACAAGGACCTGAGTTCTGTTTCCAGAACCCCTGTCAGGTGGGGAAATTGCTGTGCCAGAACCAAGGGATCCAACACTCCCTTCTGTTCTTCATGGACAATTTAACTCATATACACAAATACAGACACATATTTAAATAAATATAAATAAAGTTTCTTAAACAATTTAGGATATACAGGAAAGGTAGAGACTTATAAAAAGTTCACTTCTGGGCATGAAAAGGTCTTTGCACTCTTAAAGTCCAAAAAAAAATGTGATTAATGGCCCAAGACCATTCACAGAATAAGATCCATCAGCATTCCACCATGGAGAATGGAAAGGTTCATGAGGTTCTGTCTCTCCCTGAGGATTTATTTGCTGGTAGTGGCAACAAGAGAAGAAAGAACCATTTACTTCAGCAGTGTAGAGAGTGATAAGGTCTCTATGTTACTGCAAATAACTCTCCAATATACGTTCTCTTGTAATCAGTACTTACTAAATTCCCTGAATCACCAAATATTTGAAAGACATTAGAGTAGAAGGAAAAATAAGAGAGGAAGAGGAACAGTAAGAGTGTGAGAGAGACAAGACTAGATAATAGGAGGTGAATATAAGCAAAATACATATATGTGTGTGTGTGTGTGTGTGTGTGTGTGTGTGTGTGTATTATATATCCATGTTAGCATGTATTCTATTTATTGCAATAATGTCATAATAAAATTTGTAATACACACATATATGAAATAACAAAGACATAAAAATAAAAATTACTATCATTACTCATGTGCACATACCCACATACTGATGCACATAAACACACATAATTTTAAAAGTAAAAATAAATCTTATAAAACTAAATAAATAAATAAACAAATTCAACTAATAAGTGGATAAAAATTCAACACAGTGGTGCTCTGTGCTTTAAGCTCAGCACACAGGATGGAGAGGCAGGTAGATATCTGTGAGGTCAACATCAGCCTGGACTATATATTGAGTTCCAAGACTGGCAGAGATATTTTTGAGACAGTGTTTGAGAACAAATCACTATGCCTACATTATAAAAGTTCTTGAGAAAGTAAGAATGAAAGAAACATACATCAAATAAAATACAAAATAAGCATCAAAATAATAAATGCTCTGTATTATAAACCCAGAGCCAACATTATCCTCAGTGGAATAAAACTCAAGTATTACCACTAAATTAAATTAAAATCAAGACTGAGACAGGGCTTTCTACTCTTCCCACTCTTTTTCAATAAAATCTTCAAAGTGCTAGCTAGAGCAAAACAGCAAGAGAAGAAAATTATAGAAAAAGAAAAAAGTCAAATTATCCTTATGCAGAATACACACACACACACACACACACACACACACACACACACACACACACA
>CABHPR010117138.1:0-16997 GCA_902168415.1 Peromyscus melanophrys
AAAAAAAAAAAACACTATTCAGGACCAAGCAATCCCACCTGATGTCAGCAATGATACCTGATGTCAGCAATGATATAGACTGTGGTGATCTTGTGTCCCCCAGTATATTGTACACCTTAATAAGTTTATCTGGGGTCATAGAACAGAACAGCCACTAGACAGACATAGAGGGACGAAAATGGTAACACACACACCTTTAATTCTAGCATTCCAGAGGCAGAGATCCATAAGATCTCTGTGAGTTCAAAGCCACACTGGAAACAGCCAGGCATGGTGACACACTCTTGTAATCTCAGGAAGTGATGGCAGGAGGCAGAAAGGTCTATAAGACACGAGGACCAGGAGCTAGAGCCTGGTTAAGCTTTTACGCTTTTAGCAGCAGTTCAGCTGAAATCCATTTGGGTGAGGACACAGAGGCTTCCAGTTTGAGGAAATGAGATCAGCTGAGGAATTGGCAAGGTGAGGTCAGCTGTGGTTTGTGTTCTGTCTCTCTGATCTTCAAGTATTCACCCTAACACCTGGCCCTGGGTTTGTTTTTATTAATAAGACCTTTTAAGATTCATGCTACAATAGACTGATGAAATATACTCATGGAATGAGGTGACTGCAACTGAATTTGAGAAAAATAAAAAGCAAAAAATGAACAATAGTAAGAACTGGAGCCCATCGTGTAAATTGCGGCACATTTATTCAAATTGTATTTTTCTTACTTCCTGGACAATGCCTCTGAGACTTGCTTTTTAAGATAGATAAGTGTAAGACAACCAACAATTAAGACAGTAAATGAAGGAAACAATTCCACACCATTATCAATGTGGGAACAAAGAAGGTAGAGCCCCTGAACTTTGAGCATTTTACTGGAGTCAGCCAACCTTTGTTTGTTACTGCTTTACTCTTTGGTTTTTAAAATATTTTATGTGTATTTATTTATTTTGGAATTACACTCTAGCTGACTCTTTCGGCAAAATTGCTATGTAATCCACTCTTCTCGCATCAAAGTTGGGACCTTCCTGGCCAAGTCTCCTGAGTGCTAGAATCACAGATTTGTGTCCTAGTGCATGGCTTTGTCTCTGGTTTATTTTCAATTTTTATTTCCCAAGTGAAAATTAGGTATATTTGAGGCATAATATAATGTTTTGATATTTGCATGCACTGTGGATTGATAACAGAGGATTAATTAACATCTGGGTCACCTTAAATATTTATTGTTTCCTCATGAAAATCATTAAAGGACTCTTCAGTTGTTTTGATATACGTGTTGACTCTACTCTGGTTGATGTATTATACAGCAGAACACCAGACTTTATTCCTGATACACTGGTACCAGTCTGTAGTCATTTACTGTATCTTTTGTTTTTTTTGTTGTTGTTGTTTTGTTTTTTTTGTTTGTTTGTTTGTTTTTTTGTTTTTTTGTTTTTTTTTTTTCCAGACAGAGTTTCTTTGTGTTAACTGTCCTGGGTGGCTATCCTGGAACTTGCTTTGTAGACCAGGCTGGCCTCGAACTCACAAAGATCCACCCGCCTCTGCCTCCCAAGTTCTGGGATTAAAGGCGTGTGCCACCACCGCCCGGCCATTTACTGTATCTTATGATTGGGTTTTCATTAGCAACAGTTCAGAATGTTTGCAACAGACCTGTTTCCATGCAGCACACTCTGAAATGTTACAGCTTCTCATTGCTAGGAGCCATGTGTTTTAAATGCAAGAGACAGTCAGGTAGCCGACACTGTATAGCTTCATTTCAGTTGAGGAAGAGAAGTACTGAAGGTATGAGAAACTCTGAAAAATTCCAAATTTCAGTATCCATTTCTCTCTCTCCCCCCTCCTTTTTGTTTGTTTGTTTGTTTGTTTGTTTTTTAGTTGGGGGTGAGGTTCAAAGACAGGTTTCTCTGTGTATCTTTGGAGCCTATTCTGGAATTCACTCTGTAGTCCAGGCTGGCCTGGAATTCACAGAGATCCACCTGCCTCTGCCTCCCAAGTACTGGGATTAAAGGCGTATGCCACCACCGCCTGGCTCATCAATTTCTCTTATAAACAGAAAAAAAAAAACTGAGATTTTAGTTAAATTATATTACTTCCCTGAAAGTAGTTTCTGATACGGTTCTCTCAATCTATACTTGAGTAGCACACTCACCTAATTCCTTAAAATATTGTTTAAAGAAATATTTTGGTTCACCAGGAGTCAAATTTTCAGGAGAATCTTGGATCAAGACTGACAACAAAATAGGAAGCTAAGTAAACTGGCCAGAGTGGGGAAAACAGTAAGTGTTTAGAGTGATTTATTCTCAAGACATTACAATCCCAAGGCCCTTGTGTCTAGTTACATTAAAGATATTGAAAAATTTACATTCAGACAAAAGTAGTTTGTTTTCTATTTTTTAACACTTAATTTTTCTTCTATAGTCTCACATAACCACTAAGAATACTGTTTTACTATGTTAAGTGATTTTTGAAAAAAAAATGATCAAAACATTTTTTATATTTTTCTGGTTGTTGATATTAGATATTGTTTTTTCAATTTTGTTTACAATTTGTGTGTCTGTTTAACAAAAATAAAGTAAATTAAAATGCCATTTGAGATGTCTTTTTTATTTTAATTGGTCTTATATTTAAATTTTTATCTGTTTGATTTTTTTCCTCCTTTTATTAGTCTAAAATATCCAAAACAATACCAAAATTGTATTGAAATCACAGGGGTTCTGGACCTTAGGAGGAAAGCACTGTTTTTTCTTTGCAGGGTTCTGATGGTATAATTTCAGAATAAGGATTATAGAGAGGGGTATTTTCTAAGAGTGACCCATCCGAAGTAAACACTTCCCTGAAGACCTTCTTACAACTGCCAAATCATATTGCTAAAGAGAATCAATGCAGCATTATGTAAGAAAAGGAAAAATAAGAATAATAATTATATTTGGGAAAGCAAAAGTTTATGATCCATTTGAAATAAAATATGAATGCGTAGCAAGGAGAATTAGATTCATTTATGAATGCATCTATCCCAAGATGATTGCATTCATATTCAACCAATTAATTTTCTGCCATAGATGGCCAGCAAGACAATGGGTGAAGTGCTTCCTGTGCAACTCTGAAAGCCTGAGTTTAATCCCTGCCACCTATTGGAAAGTGGAAGGAATGAACTAAATCCTGGAAGTGGTCTTCTGATCTCCACACACAAAGCATGACATGTATGCACACATAACATGTCATACACATATAATAATAATATACATTTATTGTTTTGTTGACATTTGTAGTAGAAAATAAAAAGTCCATAGTATCCATAGAGCTATTTACCAGCACCTATATCAACTGCTTCATGTTTTTGTTGATGTTGTTCTACATTACTCAGATATTACCTTGTTGGTGAAAGTCTGGCCACGGAAATTGTCAGTAATTATCAGAATCTCAGCTATTCTGTTCATTTTCAAAATTAGAATGTAAGAAATTAAAGGACTATTATTTTGTATGCTGTGTGATTCTTGGTTGGGATAAGGTAGGATTCATAAATTTAAATGTTCTGAGAAATAAAATAGAGCTGTCCTCTAGAGAAATAATTTAATGAGAAAACAGACAGATTAAACAGAAATAAATATACTGGCTCCCAGACATCTTGGGGTCAGACCATAGACCAATCTTTCCATTAGTTTTGTTGCTTTACATTTATTTGTTCAATAACCTAATGAGTAACTTTATTTATAATGATCTGACTATTTTCCTATTCAGTAATATCTCTACTATTCTTCTATTTCGAAATTAGTGTTTGACATAATTGAAGAGTGTAAAATTAGTTATACACACGAAAAAGGATTCTTTATAAGTTTTTCATACCAATTAAAGAGGCAATGCAATATTTACAGAGATTCATTTGAGGCCACTTTGGGAAAAAATGAAGCATTCTCTTGTTTTCTAATGATTTAGTCATATTTAGCTATATGGTATGTCTATAAGGAGGTATTTTCATAGTGTGTAAGTATCTAAGAGACCAGAAATGGGCGATGATCTGGATTTGGAGTTATATGTAGTCATGAGTCACCGATATAAGTACTGTGAACCAAGCCCCTGTTCTCTGAAAGAGCAAGTACACTCAAACACCCATTCATGTCCTCAGCCTCCTGTTGTTATTTAGAGCACCATTGTTATTGGATCCATGAGCTTTTAACGTGCTCATTAAAAAGTGGACTTGGTTAAGGTTTTCACAATTTGGATGTGCTCTTATTTTTTCTTTTCCTATTTTCTATCCTCCTTTCCCTTCCTCCTTCTTTCCTCTTCCCCCATTCTCTTCCTTCACTTTTTTCATTTTCCTTCCTTCTAGTTCTTTTATTCTTGAAAAATTTAGTCATAAAGCACTGAATCAGATGTGTGTTCACATTCAGGAGGAAAAGAACAGTAAGAATAAGGTCCAGAGCTTCACAGCAGTAAGGGTGACTTTATTACAATAGTCAGAAATATCTCTGCAAGCTTGATTCTGAAAACCAAAGGCTTACTTTGGTGAGGAATCTGCCTCAGCATGTTTAATGCTCCTTCCTGAGAGTGGGATCAGAAACCAAGCAGAGTGAGGAGAGTTCTTGAAACAAAAATTTCCCCAGGCAATCCCCGAGTCTTTCTTGGGGTCCTGTTTTCCAGGTAGCCTCCCTGGTGTTGTGAGTAGCCGTCCAGTCATCCTTGTTCCACAACTAGTATTCTCCTATGAGTGGGTACATACTATGTTTGGATGAGATCTACATGAACAGTCTGGACGTGAGTGGGGGTAATGAGGGGCGAGGGAAAAAGAACTTGGGGGAGCGGGAGATCCCAACTGGATCAAGTACAGAAAGGAAACACAAGGAATGTTCATGATAAATGAAGACCACATGAGAATAGGAAGGAGCAAAGTGCTGGAGAGGCCCACAGAAATCCACAAAGATGCCCCCACAATAGACTGCTGGCAATAGTCGAGAAATAGCCTGATCTGACCTCCCCTGGTGATAGGATGGCCAAACACCTTAATTGTCATACTAGAAACCCCATCCAGTGACTGAGGGAACTAGATGCAGATATCCACGGTCAGGCCCCAGGTGGAGCTCCGGGAGTCCAATTGGCGAGAAGGAGGAGGGTTTATGTGAGCTAGAGTTGTTGGGACCAGGGATGGATGGAATACAGGGACAAGTGGCCAAACGAATGGAAACACATGAACTGTGAACCAATGGCTGAGGGGCCTCCAACTGGATCAGGCCCTCGGAATGGGTGAGATAGTTGATTGGCTTGATCTGTTTAGGAGGCATCCAGGCAGCTAGACCGGGTCCTGTGCTCAGTGCATGAATTGGCTGTTTGAAACCTGGGGCTTAATAGAGACCCTTGGCTCAGCCTGGGAGGAGGGGACTAGACCTGCCTGGGCTGAGTCTGCCAGGTTGATCTCAATCCTCGGGGGAGTCTTTGCCCTGGAGGAGATGGAAATGGGGGGTGGGCCGTGGAGAGGGGGGCGGGGTGGCAGGAGGGATAACGGGGGATCTATGGCTGATATGTAAAGTTGAATTATATTGTAAAATAAAATAAAATAAATTCAAAAAAAAATTTCCCCAGGCTAGCAAAGAACAAGAGCGTCCATTTAAAAATTTGGTGGTGATAGTGGGAAGCATCTGGGGTGGGGAAGATAATAACAGTGATGAGGGATGATTTCATAGCCATCAAGAGATAGATGGCGATCAAAACATTTATATAATATGGAAGATAATAAAATCCATTTGCACATTACGAGAGAAGGAAAGCACAAGTCTAACCAAAAAGTTTGGTTTTGAACTCTATTTAAGAGGAATAGCATCAATGAATTGATTTTTATGAATAGATAGATGATAGATAGGTAATAGATAGATAAGTAGCTAGATATAAATAGATAATAAATAGGCAAACATAGATAGGTAAGTGGATAGATAGATAGATGATAGATGACAGATAGATAATAGAAAAATAGAGTGAGATTAGAGATAATTGTGAGCATATATACAAAGAACTACTCCAGAGCTATCATTTTAAGAGAGCTCAGAACAGTTGTTTCCTTACAGTGCTGACTTCATCTCATATCTAGATCTTTGTTTCTAAGCATTGTTCTCCACTATAAGCACAGAGGATGTCAGGGTTACATGAGAAAGTATGAGTATAAAATATGTGTTTGAAATCAACACCCTTATAAGAGCTTTTTTGCAAAATCTGGAACAATTTATTGAAATGTTAAGTCCCAAATATAACGAATTTAGATGCAATGAAATGAATTTCAAACCATGATAACATGTTTATTTGAAAATCAAAGGCATAAATGAATGGCAGAATTGTTACTTATTTTGTAATTTAAACTACTAATTTCATAATTACTGACAAAATTTTTAAAAAGTCTTTATTTAAAAAGCACCATAAATTAATTCAACTGAGGTAATTCACTAAAAATTAATTCAACTAAGGTAATCTGTACTCAGTCTCATAGAACAGTAATATATGTTTAAAGTACCAACAACAAAAATATATTAATTGAATGGGAGAAAAACTTGAAGATGAAAAATTCATACAATTCTACCTTACTTACAAGCAAGATGATTGAAATTATTTAACACCTGATATATGACAATGAAAAATCATGATAACATTTGATAACTTTCCTATCAAACTTTAATAACTTGAATCAAATAATGAAGATAATCAGAGTAATCAGGTTTGAGGCATAATCTGCAAAATAAATTTCTTATTACCTTTAAAATAATAGTCACAGAAGACAAAGGTAGAAAAAAAACGAAATTAAAGTCAGAAATTATACAATAATAAGATTTGAAGCCTTGTGTGAGTTAGTTCAAATCATTATAAATAAATGCTATTTTGAATTTTATGGTATTGAAGAAGAAATTGTTTGTAGGAAATATACACTGAACTTATTATCAGTAGCAGATCATGACCTGCTAAACCTCAAAAACAAATGTTGTATTTCTTTAAGATTATCAAAGAGTTAAATATTTTCAAATTTCAAATTGAAGAGATCTTTTACCAAAACAAGAAGGGATTGGGAGATTAGTGGTAACCAACAGTTCCCTAATTGGATTTAAGACTTGCTCAACAGTAAGAAATACCCATGGTACTGGTATCTATCTTACTACTCAGCACAAATAAAGTCACGGTTAATAAAGAACAACCTAAAAACATCAGTTTGCTAAACCAGCATAATCTTTAACAGCAATCTACAAACTTTTGTTATTATAACCATAGATAAGTATAGTCTTCTCTGATCAAGGAAGTATCTTTCTGTGACAGATAGAGACAACTACATAAAACCACAACCAATTAAAATGCAGAGTTATAGAAGCCAGTCAGAGTAGATAAATACATCTCCAAAGCACTCAGGCACTTAAGGTTGGGGGATCACTGCAGAAGAGGGATTAGAATGATTGTAAGAGTCAGGGGATCAGTGTGTTTGTAGGAAATTGTGTCCTCTAGTAATTTCAGAAGCTACACTCATGAAGTCTTACCAACCTGTCTAGCCAAACATGAGTTGAACAGAGACAACAGCAATGTGCCCAAACTGTATAGAGAAAAGCCCAAGGGACTTCAACAAAGACATGAAGCAACAGAGTAAAGCTGAGAACGGAAGAGGTGTTCTTCGCCAGGGAAAGAACCACCAATTGGTTGTCCAGTGCCGAATGGTCAGCCATGAAAACATAAATACAAATAACATTCTATGGACAAAAAATTTATGTTTAGAAATACATATATATATATAACATATATAAATATATATTTATAGGTTTATATGCATGTATGCATGCAATAATAGTTTTAAGCAAAAAAAAAGGGCCATGAATATGAAAGACTATGGGGAGGGGTATATAGGAGGCTTTTGAGAGAGGAAAGGTAAGGACAAAATTTTGTAATCATATCATAATCTCAAAAAAATTTTTAAATGTATATGACTTTCTGAATTCCTTAGCATATATCAAGTGAAACTGTTGTAGGCCTTTATCTTATTTTAAAACATAAGTAATTTAAATCTTTAACTGAGTGTGAAAATATTCCTAGATACTGAAATATAATGTGTTTTTTGTAACAATGTGAGGAAATTTTCCAGCATACTATTTGTTAGCTAAGAAAAAGTGGGGCACAGAGTATATAATGTTCATCATTCTTTCTTATGATCTCTATCTCTCCTTTTCCTTCAACCACTTCCCCCCTTACCTGCTCTACAGTTAAACTATTCTGTGCATTTTCAGTTCATTTTATTGTGTGATATTTATCTTGGGTTTGTTAAGTGTCCAATGTTATACATACTTATAAAGTTAATTGCTTTGTGTGTTGCTTTGAGACAAGGTCTTACTATGTATCCCTGGATGGCTTGAAGCTTAATATGTAGGCCATGCTACTCACAATCTCACAGAGATATGCCTTCTTCTGAGTTCTGAGTGATAGAATTAAAGGTGTGTGCATAGCACTAGTTTCAGCTGTTGTTTTGAATCATGTCTCTCCAGTTATTTTTAATTGTTATATATTAGATTATAATTCACAAAGGGCTATACCAATTTTATAAAATCAAAACTCACATGAATAGATGTATTTGGTCAGTGAAATTTGCTAATGAAGAATCATAGTCTAAACATTTAGACTTATTTTCTGTACATATATATATATATATATATATATATATAATACTCATTGTGTGGCACAAAGAGACAAAGACTTTAGTACATTTTCACAGAGTTTTACGTTGAAATTTTAAAATTGTCATCCTCTTCTCTTTCACTCTCCCTCCTCTCTCTGTGTTTGCATGTGTATGTGCAAGTAAGTATCACACGTGTGTGTGTGTGTGTGTGTGTGTGTGTGTGTGTGTGTGTGTGTGTGTATTAGAGCATAATTCCATAAAACTGGTTCTCTCCACGATGTGGATTCAGGTGACCAGTCTCAGATCCTCAGGTTGGTCTAAAGGCTCTCGTACCCACTGAGCCATCTTATGAGCCTTCAAAGAGATTTCTAAGAATTATTTGCACTTTGTATACTATGAGTAAACCAATATCCTATCAATAAAGCAAACTGTGATGCCTCACACCTCTAATCCTGGCATTTAGAATGAAGAGGAAGGAGAATTACCACAAATATGAGGCTATCCTTGTCTATATAGAAAAATCTTATTTCAAAAGAAACCACAAAAATACTTTGTCAATAGTATCTTACTCAGTGAAACATCAGTAGCGGCTATAAAGGCAACATTTCTTTCTTGCACTTTAGAGCTGAATACATAAATACTCTGACATTTCATGTGTCACTAATTATTTTTCCATTTTGCTTAATCTTATCACCCTGGGTAAATTGTCAGATACTTGCATTTAGAAACATGGGTTGTATGCCAAGGGGCCTGAAACACTTTAGGAATCTAATTTTCTTAACCTTATGTTACCTCTAACATTGGTATATTTTACTTCCATGAGGTCTCTTAACTTGATTGACATGTAGTGTAGTAAATTGCCTTAGCTCTTGAATACATTTTCTTGATTGTAGCCTCAAGAATTGCAGCCACTGATAAGTGAATATGCTTTGATTTTTCAGATGTAAATAGTCATGTAATTAAAGCAACCTTCTGTTATCCTTGTTAGTGACAAGAAATAGTGTTTTATTTAGTATTGGAAATGGAAATTGTAATACATTATAAATGCATTTTTCAGTCTGCTCTGGAGTAGCAAAATGTATCCATTATGTAGAATTTACCTTTTTAGGTTGCTCCCAAATATGATCATGTTTAGTGCATATCTATTTTTGAAGAGTTACTGACTAAAAATCTTGCTTTAAAATGTTCATATTGAAGACATCTAATCAATATACCGAATTGACCCAGAATCACAACAGGTTTGCACCATAAATCTCTTGGAAGACTGTAAACTGATAAGGACACTACAGAAAAGTAACTTGCAATTTCTGTCCAGATTTGAAAAGATGCCTTTGGACTTTCCCCTTCAGGGAGAGAGGATGTCCAAAGAGTCATGTGCACTTAAGTCATTTTTCTAAATAAAAAGTTATTAAGGGTTGGGGAGATGAGTCAGTGGGTAAGTCACTCACAGGGAAAGGGAAGACTTCTGAGTTCTATGCCCAGAACACTTGTAAAGATGGATACAGGAATAAGTTTCCAACTCCTAAAACTAGATAGAAAGACAAGATAAAAGAATTCCCAGAAGCAAGCTAGCCTGGAGTGTACAGGCAAGAGGAGACCTTGTCTCAAACAAGACGAAAGGTGAGAACTGACCAACACTTGAGGCTGTCTTCAGAGCTTCACGAGTGTTGTGGTATATGTGCACCCTCACTCACACACATATCCCCACCCCACACATACACACACATACATATACATGCATGCCACAAACACTCATACAAACATATACACACGTGCATTCATACACACATACCCACAAACATAACACATATATATACACACACACCACACACCACACACACACACACACACACACACACACACACACGCTCATTCTCTCTCTCTCTCTCTCTCTCTCTCTCTCTCTCTCTCTCACACACACACACACACACACACACACACACACACACACACACACACACACACAAATTGAAACCTCAGCATTGGTATCCAAGAACTTCTGTAACAGGTTTTCTCAAAATAAGAGGTATTTCTTCTCTCACTAGCTGTCTGGGTGGTCATCCTCAGAATGTCTATTGATGACATAATTTATAACTGTGCACATATGGAAATTATCTCTTCAGCAGAACACATTCTTTAGCTAGGATTCTATACTCCCAAAGGAGACCAAAGGGATAAAATATTTGTTGTTGCCAGGTTGTGGCAGCACATGTCTTCAGTCCCAGGACTCAGCACTCAGGAGGAAGAGTCAGGCAGATCTCTGTGAGTTTGAGGGCAGCCTGGTGTAACATGAATCTTAAGAGGTCTTATAATAAAAAACCTGTAGCCAGATATTGGGGTGAGAGCTGAAAGCTCAGAGAAGCAGAACAGCCAGCCACTCGCTTACCTGTACAAAATCCTCAGCCTCAAGAGAGCAAGTTTCTGTTTCCTCATGCCTTATATATCTGTCTGTGTCCTGCCATATTACTTCCTGGGATTAAAGGAGTGTGTCACCACTGCCTGGTTCTGTTTCTCTCATGTAGCCCAGTGTGGCCTTGAACTCACAGGGATCCAGATGGATCTCTGCCTCCCAAGTGATAGGATTAAAAATATGTGCCACCACTGCCTGGCCTCTATGTCTAATTTAGTGGCTGGCTCTGTCTTCTGTTCCCCAGGTAAGCTTTATTGGGGTACACAATATATCGCCACAGCCTGGTCTACAGTGTGAGTCCCAGGACAACCAGAGCTACACAGAGAAACCTTGTCTTGAAAAACCAATAAAACAAATTGCTGTTGATCTTGTTTTACTTACTGAAGTCCAAAATGCTAATACATCTAAAATACTGGAGTTTGTGTTAGACTATTTTTGTCATAACACCCTTAGGAACTTGTCAACTAATAACAGTAACTTAGCACACAGTGGGAACATTTTATATTTATCTACACCAGCGTATTTGCAGAGTACTAGTAAATAACACTATTTATAAATAGAACCCGCTGTACTTACAGAAAATCCTCGCACATTTCTAGCCTCACTACATGCTGCGGACTGTGCTCTCACATTAAGTCATAGAAATGTGTGCTGTTTTGGCAGCATTTGCTTAGTGTTCAGGGGCTGCCATCTTTTCACGTGTGTTATGCAGGACTTGGCTCTGAGACACTGTACCTTGTCTCAGTTCCTATGTGCAGAGAGAGCAGGCATGTGTCAATACATCCAGATTTCATCTTTTCTCAAACTGACAAAAAAAATATTAATAGCAGATTTTTTTTTGTATTTAAGGTTTGTGGTTTATTTTCAACAACAATTTGATCAGAAGTCAAACTACAGAGATAGCTTATAATATAAAACCTTGTCAAGAACAGAAGTAGTCGAAGGCAATTAAGAATATTTTGGCAGTTTTAATGCTATATCTATATCATTGGTATGATGTATGCATGGACAGAGCCAGAAAGTGTGTGTTGGTTTTGTGTTGTGCTTCTGTAAATGTGTGTGTGTGTGTGTGTGTGTGTTTACTCACATATGCTCTTGCTATTCTTATTGCCTTTACTTTGAAAAAGCTGTATTGAAGTATATGCAATAACCTGCCTATTTTAATATGAATCATTAGATGTATTTGGACATATATAAACATCCATGTGTCTACTAAAATAATTACAGGAACAGGAATGACTCGAACATTCTTCATATTCTTTTTAAGTGGTAGAACCACTGAGTGTGAAACTTACTTATCTATAAGTCAGCACGTGACTGCATTGTAAATAATGGAGACATGCTGTGCAAGACACGCATAGAACTTGCTCATCTGCCGAAACGTTTACACTCATTGAGCAATAGCAGCCTCCTACCCTTTAGCCTCTCAGCCTCTGCATATATATATATATATATATATATACACACACACACACACACACACACACACACATATATATATATATATATATATATATATATATATATATATATATACTCTCTGTTTTTATGGGTTTGACTACTGTAGAGAGTTGTAGTTAAATCATGTAATACTCTGTCTCTGATGATTATTTCATTCAGCATTACATTTTCAGAAAGAGTTTAGCAAATGGCAAGAATCATCATCATCTTCTTTGTCTCCTTCTTCTCCCCCCCTTCTCTGTCTCTTTCTCTCTCAATACATTGTTTTCTTCTGGTTTTGAACTGGGGATTTTCTTGACTCAACCTCCTAGGAAATAGGTGAGATTACATACAGTAGAATTATTAATATATAGCATCATGTATCTTATAATGAGATGTTGTATGATGTCAGTCATTCTAATACTGAATTATAGCTGTAGCCCTCCTGTATGAAAACTAAATATTGTTTAATGCACCTGTGAAACATATTTTCTTTATCTATTCATGTGTAAATGGATAAGCCACAATTTTATTAAAATATATGAGCAGACTTTATAATTTTTGTGGCTTTTTTTGCTGTTGTTCTGATGTGATGTATTTTTTGCTTGCTGTTTGTTTTTTGTTTTTTCCCATTTTCTATTTTAATAAAAAGAAAAAAGGAAAAAAGTTATAACTAATATAAGAAAAACCATATACAAATGTACAATAACTATATACCATATATATAAGCAATAAATACATAAACAATGTCTAGTCCATTTGCATTTAACAAATTCAGAGAAAAAAATCCATTATCTATCCTATTTTGGTAAGTCCAAAATGTACCTGATTCACTTTCTATCCTAACTTATATTACTAACAGAACTATCTTATAATGTCTTTCAAATTTATACACTTACTCTTTAGTGAGTTTCTTTTCTGAAATTCTTAACATGGAAAACTATAACTATCTAAACTTTAACTATCTTATCTTCAACTCCCTCAGAGACCCAAGAAGGAAATATTACCTAACAAAAATAAAAACAGGAAGTGCATGCAAGCAGCTTCCAAAATAAAATGTGAGTTGACAGAAACAGCCAGCTGCCTGGACAGTCACCTGAGGTTTCTCTGCAGTGTTGGGGCATCATCTTCAGCCTATGGGCTTAGCTTATCTGACAGACTCATTTGTGAAGTAGGATGTACACAAGGTTAACAGTTCGACCTGTTGAAGCCCATGAACGGTAGACTGGTGGCTGTGGAGCCTCCATGGGACTGGACTAGGCCCTCTGGATACGGAAGAAGGTTGTTTGGCTCGAACTGTTTGGGGGGCACCCAGGCAGGGGGATCGGCTCTGTCCTTGGTCTATGGGCAGGCTTCTAGAACCTGGTGCCTGTGGTGTGACACCTTGCACAACCTTGGTGCAGTGGGAAGGGACTTGGACCTGCCTAGGCTCAGTGTGCTGAGCTCTGCTGACTCCTCATGGGAGACCTCGATTTGGGGGATGTGGGGATGCGAGGTGGCTTGGGAAAGAGGGCTGGGGGGTGTGGGAGGAGGGAGGAGGGGGGAGTCTGTGGATGGTATGTGGAGTGAGTAGAAAATTTCTTAATAAAGAAAAATGAAAGAAAAAAGATGAAAGCTAAAGAATATTCAGTTTTAAATTTCCATGAGGAGTTTTTGTGCTGTTTGTTTTGGAGAGAGAAAGACAATGTGAAGTTGGGTAGACAGAGAGCAGCAAGTAACTAGAAGGAATTGGGAGAAACAAAAGAATGTGATCAAAATATATTATATAAAAATGATAAAACAAAAAAGTAAAAATTCTTGAAAAGGTTATTTTTTTACCCGAGAATATATTAGTTTCCACTTCCTTAGTCACTATTTTACATAAATATGTATGCCAGTTTATTCATGTGTATGTAACAAGATAGATGGATATAAACATAGGTGTTTAGTAATGTATAAAAAAGGTGATTTTCAAAAACTACCAACTCGTTTTCAAGCTTGTCTGAAATATTTAAATAATTTAGATAGTTAATACATAGGTGATCATCAGAGTGAATCATAACCTAGCTGAGAATCTTGACAATTGGTGGCTAGCAGGAGAGGAAGAGTCGGTTTTCATCAGGTACATCTTCCCTGATAGGCTACCTGTACTCCAGTAGATGGTCTTAAACCAATTTACAAAGAAAGAAGTCTGACTAAATAGATCTCATGGGTTTAAGAATAAAGAATAGAACAAATATAATAGGAGGAATAGTGGTGAGTGGATAGGTGAAGAACTGTAGAGGAGGTTGTAGTGGTATTTGCTCTGCCCATGACCTTGAGCTATAAGACCCTGAACGAGGTGCTGCCTCTTGCCATTGTAAGTGATCTCTTAAAAGGAAAGGGAGAAGAGTCAGGAGCCCTTTCTAGCTGCTTCTTGATTCCTGGTGTGATCAAACTGCCGGGTGGATTCATTCTGGTCAGATCAGAGGAGGACTTCAGCTGTCTACTCTTTGTATTCACGAGTATATTTCCTCAATTCATCCTAAAAAATTTCCCTAATACTCCTTAAGCAGACTCCTGTGGATTTCTCACATTAGGAAGTAGTGGGTAAGATGTGATTAAAACACATTGTGTGTGCATGATATTCACATTTGAAAAAAAACAGTACATGATGTTGAGAGGCAGATGTGTTAGAGACTTTTTGAGGATTTGTAAGGAAGGAGCTGAGGGATGGATTTTATCAAAAAATTGTGTGTGTGTGTGTGTGTGTGTGTGTGTGTGTGTGTGTGTGTGTGTTTAATATGACAGTCTCATATTATAAAAATAATTTTTAAAAAGAGAGGACAAAATAGACAAATACTAAAGAATACGACCAGTAATATAATCACCAGAGGGCTGATCCTGGTACTTGGAGCAATTGTGGATCAGTAGAAACTGTGTTGAACCTTTGTTGGCCATAATATATACTCATAAGATTATTAAGGAAATAGTTAAATACAAATTTTTCTATGTGAGAAGGGAATATTTTTATTTATGGTGATATTCAGAAAGAGTTTTTAAGGTATTTGTAAAAGAAAATCCAGAATATCTTCCTGGAATGGTTATACAAACATAACCTTCTAAAATGCAGATGTGAAGATGTAAATTTAATATTGCATGTTTTCTGAACTGTAGAATTTTATTCTGAATTGTGATAGCAGATTTTGCAAGGCTTAATGAAGAGAAGTTATATAGTTTAAAAATACTCATAAATGTTTATTTTGTCCATTTATAACTTTGGTAGTATGTTTATAAATGAGCATGCATGGACACATACACAATTGGATATATGGCGACAAAAGTCTTATCATCATCTTTAAATATTTACATATACAAAAATGTATTAATTGCATGTGTGATTATATAGTCAGCCTTCTGGGAAGATGCAACAATAAAGAAGATGTATAGCTTCACTCAATTTGATACCCATATAAGATGAATACATTAAAAGTGTAAGAATGTGTAGTAAATGAGTTTGCTGGTGATTACACTGTAATCTGCAGAAATGCAAGGAAGGGCATTATACAGATTGGTTACTGAAGGATATTTAGTACTTATAAAATAAGGAAAATTTCACTGTTGTTAAGGTATATAACTTAAACACAAAAGATATCAAAACTAATTTGACATGGTGTGCTCTGAAAGAGCTATACATATCTAACAAAATGCCATGTCATCATGCACTAACTAACAGAAACTAAAATGTGATACATGTCAAACTTTCCTCTAGTTGTTGCTCAGGGGGATACAAGAGTCATCCAAAACAGTATGGGTCATTCTTTGCCATTGTCCTTGGTTGCCATCCAGAACTTGAAGGCAAGAACCTATGACCACACATTTCTAAGACAGGACTTGTAGGAGTCAGACCAGAACTATACTGGAATCCTCCTTTCCAGAAGACTGATATTCATAGTATTGGATGTCACTATATAAGCTGCCAAGAGCGAGGAACAATAGATAGTTCTACCAAGCAATGAAGCCTATGGACCATAACAACAACTGGCCTAACAAGGTATCACCAATAGTACAATATTGACACTTTTTTGTGGGGAGAAAACAACAGCTATATAATTGGCATAAGGTCCACTTAATATGAGGAAATTTGTGCCTGGTACTGTAAATCTAGTCAACTACCATGCTGGAAATGCCATCAACCCAGAAGGAAAACAAATTATTGCCACAAATGCCTAGGATTTATATAGGATCTAAGGATCTGAAATCTGGTCCTTACACTTGCACAACCAGCTTTTTACACACTGGGCTGTCTCTTCAGATGCATAACAAGAAAACTCTTATTTTCAATGACAAGCGGAAGAAATCTGACTATTTCTTAGACCAGTAATGCAATCCAAAAACATAATGCAGCCCAACAGGTAAATAATTTCCTAAGTTACAAAGTATTTTGTCCATTTGTGAAAGACATTTTACTTTTAAAAATGAAATGGAAACAGTTCCCATGAAAGGAGGCATTCCATGCTTAGATTTGTATACATGCATTTATTTATTTATTTATTTATTTATTTATTTATTTATTTATTTATT
>CABHPR010117138.1:17007-30085 GCA_902168415.1 Peromyscus melanophrys
ATTTATTTATTTATTTATTTATTTATTTATTTATTTATTTATTTATTTATTTGGTTAGTCATTAATCATAGTCACATTTTTCATTTCTCACTGAGTCCCACAAGTGGGCTATTTCCTTCCTCTGCTCCAATTGTAAAAGAAAATCAAGGGGAGACTGAAGTAAAATAACAATTTATGGGTTTCAGCTCTATTTGGAGAAGCATTTCATCATTTTCTTCTAAACACCTTAAAAAGCATTTACATCTTCAATGATACCCAAGGTCATTGCCTCTCTGCAGGCTGATCGTGATGAGATTTTCATGGGCCTGACAGCACATAGCATAGCACTGAAGCTAACACCTCACTAGCATAATTTGGAGTGTTAATTGGGAAGGATCTAACTGCACTTGTGATTTCTGCTCTCCAGGAAGTGGTGACAGAATGTCCCATCTTTCCTTCTGAAGGCTTCTGGACAGAAAAGCTCTGGGGATCCATCGAAGAAGGAAAGTGAGAGAATAAGAGGCTTAAAAATGGTTTTGTTTATTTGGTGAGACTCTTTCTCTTCTGAAAATTAGAGCAAGTTATCTGTGAACAATTGTACTAGCTTCCAAGGTGCTGTGTCTTTAGAAGAAACTCAAGTAGGAAGTCTCTGAAGTTTTTTTGTTTTTCTTTTTTAACAGAAAAAAGTCTAAAGTAACAAAAATAATAGGACTTTGGCTTCTTTTAAAAGGAAGTCTATGACAATAAAATCAAAGAACTGAATGTGTCTTGCAAAACACTTCTCCATATTCTGAAAGTAATTAATTCTAATTAATGGAATCCAGAGTGCCAATGATCACTCTAAGGTCTTTCCAAACTCTGTTTAAGCATCTCTAAATCCTGTAAAGGGATTTATTATTATCCCAACAATTTTCCTGAAAAAAGAAGAGAAGCCGGGCGTTGGTGGCGCACGCCTTTAATCCCAGCACTGGGGAGGCAGAGGCAGGCGGATCTCTGTGAGTTGGAGGCCAGCCTGGGCTACCAAGTGAGTTCCAGGAAAAGGCGCAAAGCTACACAGAGAAACCCTGTCTCGAAAAACCAAAAAAAAAAAAAAAGAAAAAAGAAAAAAGAAGAGAATCACAGTGCAAATAAATTTGTTATCCTTTATTTCCTCACTAGCAGATGGTAATGTAAGACGAGTTAGAATACCTATGGAGAATAACTACCACAAAGTTTTCTAAAGCAAAAATAGAAAAGCAGTTAATGAAACTTTTCAAAGTTCCTTCCTTATCAAAACTAGAATGAAATTTGAATCAATATAGCTTGAATTTATATTATAAGTGTGTGTGTGTGTGTGTGTGTGTGTGTGTGTGTGTGTGTGTGTGTGTGGTATGTATGGATGTGTAGTTTTCTGTGTGCACATGTGGGGTTGGGTACATGTAGACATATGTGACCCTACAAATATACGTATTGCATGGGTATTGCATGTGTGTGAAGTCTAGAATTTGATGTGATGTCTGGTGACTTTTATTACTCTCCAACTTATTTCTTGACATAAGTTCTCTCCCTGGGCCTAGCACTCACACGTTACTAGACTGTCTAGCCAGTGTGCTATGGAAAATAGCCCATTTCCACAACCCACACATCCCCAGTGATGGATTATAGATGCAAGCTGCCATGTGTACTGAGAATGTAAGATCATGTACTCATGTGAACTGGCAGGCACAAGACCTACTGAATTATCTCTCCATACCACTTTGCTGAAGTTTTGATTGCTTTAGGCATAGTTTAAATAACATATTTTGTTGAAGTAAGAGATACTTAGGCTTTGAATTCAATAGACTAAAATAATCAATGACATCCTAATGGAAGAGGTTAGAACCTTAGCAGCAATAAAAAGTACCTTTCCAAACCATCACGATGGATATTTACAAGATAGTTAATATAAACTGGTTAACAAACTAATAGGTGTATCTGGCTGTCTCTACACACACACACACACACACACACACACATCAATATTAGCTATGGTTATATAAGTTTATCCCATTTGTATTCCATCTTGCAGATGTCCTGTATTTGTAATTTCAAGAAGATGTCCTGTATTTGTAATTTCAAGAAGACAATGCCAGAACATTTCCCCAGCAATGTTTCTTTGTTTCCTGGGGTCCTGACTTCTAAAGAACCCAGTTAGGAAGGGCATCTTTTATTATAGTCTACATTGAGGAAAGTGGTGTCATCTATACTGGGGAGAGCAGGGGAGCTTATCTTTGAGATTCCATAACATGATCTGCAGTAAACAGAATATATGGGTCTGCAGAAGAGGCTTCCAAGCAAACCAAGAGAGCAATGAGATACTAAGCAAACTGGCTTCTTTTCAGATCTATAAATCTTTTAGCTTTTTAAAAAAGTAGCGTGTTGGTTGGTTGGGTGGTTTACAAGTGAAGATGAAGAAGCCACAAATAAAGGTCAGAAAAGGAACCCAGAGAAATACAAACCATGACATTTATGCCTCAAAACATTTTCTAATCCATACAGTTGGCCTGTTAAGTGAGTAAACGTTTGCTTCATAAGCAAGAAGAATTAAGTTGTTTCAATAACATGCTTTGAAAAATGAAAACGGACACTGACAACATTTTTCTTGTAAGAATCCTATCATTGCTGACTACTAAAGAGATTGAGAAAATTATGCCTGACGGTCTTAAATTTTTATAGATGTTTCTAAAATGTTCATTTAGCTCACCTCTGGTAACAGATTGTGCAGAATGATTTATGAATGGAGCTGATTTCCATTCCTCTGATGGGTGCTTTATTCACTTAATGATCACTGGCAAGTGGCAGAGACCATAAAACTTCAAGTGTCACTAACAAGACTTCTTAGCTCTTACACTGTAAAATATAATGTGTGAGATTTACTTTGAAGATATGAACCATTTTTTAAAAAGCTAAAAGGAAAAGGAATACGCTTAAGCAAACATACAGCTTTAATTTTTTGTAGGTAAATATTTTAAAAATTAGCTGTTTCATACAAAAAAGGACTATCATCATTATAAACAATCTGAGTGGGGTCCAGGAAGGATGATATATTAATGATGGATAATGTACTAATTTTATACAAGTAGAAAATAAATTACTTGATAACTAAAACATCACTTTCTGAAAAATTATGTGGAAAAGCAGATATAATGACCAAGTAATTGGCACTTCTTTATTCTAACTAAAAGATAATGCAGCACTGTACAATAGATGTTATAGAGTTTATTTAGGTGCTGTTCCATTTATTTTAGAAGTTTATGTAATGTTAGCAATTTAGGGCTAGAATCCTTCCAATGTACCCTGAATAAAGATTTTCTGGTTTCTATGGGTGTTTTGAAAAATAAGTTTAGCTTCAAGGTTCTTAGTGGTAATCAGGATAACATCCTTTGCCAAGTTACTATTGAAAGGCTATGGTCAAATTTATCTCCCTATCTGGGATTCCTGTGAACATAATGAGAAAGGTGACTGGTGGGTACTATATGACAAAGTATGACATATTACCAAAGTTGGCCTGTGTCTCCTGACACCTCAGCATTCTGAGAAGTGCCAGGAATAATATAACAGAAGCTAAAGGATTCTATCACCTAGTGTATTTCTATAAACAAGACCCAGCAAATGAGGCACACCACAAAATCAAAACAGATAGATGTTCAGTGAACTACATATGACTCAAAATATTTAACCACCGCCATAAAAAAACCTCACTATTTATAGAAAGTTCATCGTATCAAAATCAAAGTTCATGAATATCAGACTCAAGGCCACTCTAGCCAATTTCTTGTTGGCAATGTTTTCTTCCATATGTCAGAGAATGGTGAGTAACAAAGCATAAATACCATTAAAAGATCCACTGATATGAAAAAGAAACTTTTCTTTGCACAGTTCATTTTGAAGAAAGCAAGTCCTCCAAATACATACCACGTTCATCTGTGGCATATATTTTAATGGTGATTGATACATAGTTTTGTAGCCCTTGTCATTTAAATCAAATATACTTGTTTGGCACAATGATTGTGGAATACATATCTCTCTCTTTCAATAGATTATAATTCATTTAAAACATAAAATCTTTTCTTCTTTAATTCAACATTTACTGTTCACAATAAGCACAAGTGATGAACTATAGTATCTGATATTACCATACATAATTTAATATGTGAATGCAATTACATTTGCAGCTGATTTTCATTAGAATACTATATCAGAGTACCAATCTTCTCTTAAATTTCAAAATACTTCCTATATAATTATAATATCTATGAATTTTATTAATACTAATATTTTGAACTTATTTTTGATCATAGTCACAAAATTCAATTTAATTATCAGTATAAATTTATTGAAAAGTAACCAGAACAGTTTTGTGTGCTTATCATATCTTTGCACACTTACAATTACATAATCCATTGGACAAGTATCTTTACCAGAAACAAAGTTTGTTTTGAAGAAAATAATAGTGTACCTTTTCATAAACTTTATTTTAAGCTGGGTTTCATCATTTCTAAGAAGCTTGGAAAATTACAAAATTCTATAATATGGCTAATCTTTAATATTATTTCAAGCATGCAGAAGACTTTGTAGTACATAGGTTATTTGCTCAGAACTTTCAAATTTGTCAAATTGACATACAAATAATACTTCTTCTGCCAACTATAAGTCACATTTCTCAAGATCAAATAGAACAGTAATCCAGAAAGATCATCCACACACCAACACAACACTATTGAAGATTTACAAAATTCTTTATTATGCAGAGAATTTCACCAGCTTATAGCAGACTGAAATAGGAACCAATATGAAAACAATGGTTGAATTCTCCTGAGTATTTAGAAAATAATCACTGTACTTCAAATTAAATGTTGACAAGTGTAGGCTCATTATGTTTCATATTGTGTTGAAACAAAAAAAATGTTAGCACAAACTCAGAATTAAGTAGATGAAGTGAAAGCAGTACTTTAAGAGAAATCTATACTTGTAAGAAATACATACTGGAAGACTAGAATATTAGAATTCCATATGAAAAATAAGGAGTATTGTTAAGAATCCACATACGGAGCATGTGAGTTGATCCAATAAAATCTCTATTGTCAGATAGTACATTCCACACATAAATATCCCAAAGAATTAACAAAGTATAATTCTTGGAATTAAGAAATTATTATAGCAAAGTCAAAGTTTGTTGATATATAATAGCTATTTTTTAATTATAGCTAATTAAAAATTAGAATTTGACATTAAAGACACAATGTATTCTATAATACCAAACATGAAAAATATATATAAGAACAAAATATTTATGAGATATATACATGTTGTACTATAAATCTTTGATGAAAATTTTTTTAAAAAAATGTAAATATATAGGATGACAATGTGTTCATTAATTGAATAAAACCTTTAATTTGGGAGGTATGGTGATATTTTATTTGTACTGAAATGTGATTTTATTTGTATGTTAATAAATAAAGTTGCCTGGTGGTCAGAGCTAATAGCAAGCCATAGCAGAAGCTAGGCGGTGGTGGTGCACACCTTTAATCCCAGCACTTGGGAGGCAGAGCTAGGCAGATCTCTGTGTGTTTAAGGATACAGCCAGCATGGAGACACACACCTTTAATCTCAATACCAACCATAGAAGACCTGGACGTCTGTATAGATGGGCAGTGATGAGGAGGTCATGTGGTTGGGTTTACAACCAATGAGAAGGCAGAACAGAAAGTCTATATAAAGACAGAAACACAGGAAGTAGTTCTCTTGCTGAGGAGGACAGCAGCGGCAGTGAAGGGTAAGTTTTTTAGCTCTTAGCTATTGCTCTGACCTCTTGGGCTTTCATCTCTGCATTGGCTCTGTGTTTCTTATTTAACAATACAGTTACATCTACAGGGAGGCCTCATTTCTTCCAAATATGAACTACAAGTTCAATATTATTTGCTAGATATACAAACTTTTAATATTTATTGAAGTCGAAAAGGTCCATAGTAACAACACAGTGAGTAAAAGAAGAAATTTTTGTTTTATGCTAATTGGCATAATGATGTATTAGGACAGACCCATAGGGTTCAGGATATTGGCTCAAACCAGTTGTGAAGGCATACACATAATGTACTTCCTTACGAGTCAACCTGGAGTCTGCCTGAGGACCTAGCAACTGTCAGAGGTCCTGATTGTGCCTAGCTAATGAGGGGCAACCGTGCAATATTACCAGATCAGGACACAGCCTGGGTGCTGGGAGGAGGTCTCCCCCAGTATTGAATAAAGAAGTCTGCTGTTTGCCTTTCACTTGTCGCCCAGTGTCTGTGTTGTGACCTTGCACCTTCTTACCCCCCTCTCCTGAGGGAGTCCTTAGGAACCAGTAACATCTGGTGCCTGAATGTGGGAGTTCTGTTAACTTTTGCTTTCCCACACGATTCTGATCGTCTCTCTCTCCCTTCACTTGTGGTGCTGGCCAATGCCCTCAAGATGGTGTGTTTAGGTGAGAAGGCCTCTCAGTGTTGTGTGATTTTGTTCTCTTTGGAGGTAAGCGTTGGGACCTCTCTTTTCTTTTTTTGTGCTATGTGTCATGTGTGTCTGCCCATCCCATTAAGAAGGCACATTTTTTTTTCTGTTTCAGTTTCCCCAGTGACTCTGCATAAGGTCTGAGCCCCCAGGAGGCAGAACCAAGGATCTGTTCACAAATGCCATCCTTCTTCTGGAGACACCATGTGGGCATATGGCCGTGGCTTAAAAAGCCATGGAAGTCCCCCACTAAGCACAAAACATAAGGATCAGATACAAATTTCCACATCTGTTGACTGTCATCTTCTCTCTAACTGTTGCATGCTTGCTGTCTCCCTCTACATGATGAGTAACCACTTCATTACCTCCTCCCCTTCCATGACTAACCTCTCTACTACATCTGATGAGGAGGAGGCAGACAGTTTGACCCAAGAAATCTGTCAAGGAGAATACAGGCACCATTTAGATCCCAGGAGCTGCTCCCTCTTCATCCCAGCCCCACTTCTGCTTTGGGTGTCAAACCCCTGCTGGGGTATCCCTGGGGCAATATGTCCCAGGGCATACCTGCCTCTGAGGCTGGCCACTACCCTGCTCCACTGTATACCCCTCACTGCCCATAGCCAGCCCCATTCATAACCGGGAGGCCTGCAGAGGCTTATCTGGTTAACCTGGGTCCATCCCTGGTTTCCCACACCCATAGCTGACTCGCCCTCATCCATAAGGCAGCTAATGATTTGGGCCCAGACTCACCTTACTTCAAACAAGTCCTTACTCAATGGGCAATGCAACTACAGACATACTTTGATTGGTATAGTCTGCTCAAAGCTGTGTTGGAACTGGCTGCCTTTCTTAGCTGAAAATCAGCTTATGATGATCAAACAGAAGTTCAAGCAGGAATAAACCTCTTAATTAATGTTCCAGTGACACTTGGCATTGCTCACTGGATGAGGTAACTTTGTTCATCCCATGCATCTGGCAAAAATTGGACATTGAGCCTACTACCAACAGGTTTCTTACTTGGCCTTCAAGGTTCTTAAGGCATGTAACCCCCAGGACCCTTCAAGTGACTTTTACAATCTTGTCCAACTTCCTGGCCCATGTCAATGAGTCAATAGAGTGCAGAGTGGATATGGGCCCCACTAGAGATATCTTGATTAAACAGATAACTTGGAAGGGGTTCAACACCCAAACCCATAATGCAGTTGCAGTCCTGTGCTTGAGGACATACATAAATGGGTACTGGCCACCAGAGATCTTGACCCCAGCACCAGTCTCATCGCCACTCTTACCGCCTCTCTGGAGACTCTTATTGATGACAGGCAGGGTGCTAATTACACCCCAAGAGCCCCTGGGTAGATAAAACTTGCTGGGGATATGAAAAACCAGGCATTAGCAGCTTAACTTCCCCTGGGGAAAAACCTAGGACCCAATGCCCCATATACAATAAGGGATTTCATTGGCAAAGGATTCCAAGTCACAGCCTGCTGAAACACCAGCCCCTTAAAACACCAGGTGGGGTGATCCTCAGCCCTGCCAGTAAGAGGAGGCTCTGGTAATCCAAACATCTATTGGACAATGTCCATTTTTCCACAATCCCCAATGTTGACTGTCTATCTTGATGAACAAGTGGTTAATGGTTTGCTGGACACAGGTGCAGATGCCACCATCTTAACTGAGACTGAGGCACTTCACTTCCCTCATTGGAAGTTTAAACCCACCCTCCCCCATCAGTGGTGAGGGAGGCCAATAAGATTCTAAGATGGTCATCCATCTGGTCCATTGGAAGGAAATTGATTGCAATCAGGGAAACATCCGCCCTCTTATTTCCACTTATCTAGGAACCTGTGGGGCAGAGATATTTTGGAGGATATGAGTCTTGTCTTTACTACAGATCACAGGACCTTTTTTTTTTAATCACATCAAGGTTAATGAAAAGGTGGGTCTTGTGGTCCATGACCCTGCACAAGAGCTATACCTCTAATTATAAGGGACACTGTCACTATAAGATCCACAGCAATTGAGCCCTAAACCCATTCCATTGACAAGGCTCTTGGATCAAAAAATATGGGTAGAACAGTGGCCTATAATTGAACCCAAGCTGTCAATCCTAAAGAAATTAGTTCCAGAACACCTAAACATGGGACACATAGAACCGTCCATAAGTAAACATAATACCCCCATATTTGTTATCCACAAGAGATCATGACACTACTGCCTCCTGTGGGATTTTCATGTAGTTAATGGTCAAATGGAAAAAAAATGAGCCAGACCTCCCCACCCTAGTGCTATCCCTCCATCTTATTATATATTAGTTTTAGATATTAAGGATTGCTTTTTTCAAATTCCTCTGGTGCAACAGGATTGAGATCATTTTGCCTTTTGCCTTTAATGTGTGGGAACCTAATATGCATAAACCAGCTAAGAGATATCAATTGATTGTTTTGATCCAAGGAATGAAAAATAGCAACACTATTTGCCAGTTATATGTTTCTCAAGCTTTGGTCAATGTCCCCAGGTATGTTATTTTGATCTATTATGTGGATGATCTGCTCCTGACACACCCACATGCAATCTACCTGCAAAAGACTGCCAAGGGAGTATGAGAAGATCTTGCATCATTACATCTGATGGTGGCTCTAGATAAGGTCCACGTGGCACTATTTGTATTTTTAGACTTTTCCATTGCTAAGTAGGTCTGCCCCCTTTCCTTTAAATTGGAAATGAAGGAATTGTACTCACTTTCAGAATTACAACAATTATGTGGCATGGTTAATTGGTTTAAACCGTTCTTACTCATCCCTGGCTAATAGATGAGACACCTCTTTTCATTGTTGGAATGCCTTGCCTGTACTTCCACTAAGGTTAGGCATACCCAAGAAGCTAAAGGTTTGCTACAAAAAGTTTTGGCCATTCTAGCCACCTCCAGCCTGCAATGCCACAATCCCCTAAGACTCTTACTGGCAATGGTCCTCTAGACACCCAGGGAATTGGGGGGTTGGGTATTATGGCAATCTGGCCCCCTTCTATGGACACATCAAGCACATTCTGACTTGCACAATGTTACCTCTAAATTTGACCAGTCCTTCCAACTCAGCCTTAAGGCACACATGCTGGAATGGAGAACTTATGAACAAGAGCCAAATAAGCTTGTCTTCCCCTTTTCTTTAAAGAGCACCCAGTCCCACTGGGCAGATTCTAGCGCATTCCAGAAAATGGTTGTAGGATTAATAGGAACTATTGACAATCATTTGCCAAAAAACAAGATCTTGGCAGAACTCCTCATATTTCCAATAAAGATACAGCCCCATGCAGTCCCCTCTTACACTCCCATCCCTCATACCACTCTGGCCTTTTCAGATTCCAATAACAATAAATATGGTGTTTTTATCTAGCATCCAGACTCCAAAGATGTTACATGTGTTATCCCTAACCCTGGTTTCATTCAGTTGGGTGAGCTATTTATTCCCCTAAAGTTCTAGTGGAGTGTCAGACCAAGCCTGTTAATATTTTTTTTTTCTGAAAGCCAGTATGCTGTATAGGCAGTTCATATGCTACCCTTTTCTTGAGTCAAAGACTCATCAACCTCCATGGCCAGAACATGCCACTTATGCAAGATGTCTTAAATCAGAGGACTGAGCATTGGTACCTATCACATGTTAGATCTCACTTCAAATGACTCAGAATATTGGCTCGAGGAAATGAGGTCACAGACACCATCATATTAAGAGCCAATATGGATCTCCTACAGTAAGCCATGGCTCTTCACCAGCAGTTCCATCTGTCTCCACAGAATTTGCCTAGACTTCTTCCGAAATTACCAATTTCCCCATGTAAAAATTTGTCCTGGCCAGTGCCACTTGTGCCCCTCTTGCCTTCTTAGGACCACTTCCATGTGCAGGGGTTAATACCTGGGGCTGATTGCCTAATGACATCTGACAGATGGATGTTGTGAATTATGCCCCCTTTGACAATCTTAAATATGTTCATGTGATAATAGATACTTGTTCCTCCTTTGTTTATGCCCTCACCCTTTCTGGAGAGAAGGCTGTCAATGCTATCAAGGCCCTTAAGTCAGCCATGGTAGTTATGGGGATACCTTGGGCACTTAAGATTGACAATGACCCTGCATACTCCTCTCAACAATTCAATGACTTTCTGGAATCCTGGAAGATTTCCCATACCACTGGCATCCCCTAAAATCCACAGGGACAAGCCATTGTGGAGAGAACCAACAGAGCTCTTAAGGAGCTGTTCACAAGGATTATCATGCCAGAGGCTAGGAGAGATCTTCATCTGGCCTTAACAGAGGTCCTTTTCCAATGAACTTTCTCAGTTTTGATGACAAGGGGTCAGACTGGCCTACAAGCACTGGGTATCTCTGCCAAGGATCATGCCCTTGTCCCTGTTGAGATGGAGAGATCCTATCTCCCTCCAATGGCAGCCACCAGGCCCCTGCTGACCCATAGGAAAGGGTAGGCTTGTGTTTTTCCTCAGAGTGCCACTTTTCCAATGAGGGTCCCACAAAGAGATGTGCACCTGGCCACAGATCAACTTGCTTCCACCAATAAGGAAATAACTCAGGATGGGTAATATATATACTCCCCTTTCTTGCTCTCATTGTCTCTCTGAAAGCTGAAGACTTTTTGGTCCTTGCTTTTCCTCATTTTGTATGATGCCTTTTGAGATGAGTAACATTAGTTTAGCCTACCAGGAGCTAGCTAAATATATTAAGGGCCCATGGTCAACTCAGTTTCTATATTATTCATTACAGCTAACACACAAAATTCTCCATTAAGTAAGACAAGGACAGAGGTTATGGCATTTGACTATTTTTTGAAAAGGTTTGGCCTGGATTCTCACTTATGCTTTGATTGGCCAGGTAGTGCTTTTAACCTTTCTCCTTTTTAAGTGTCTCCTGCAGCACATCCTGCAGCAACCTGTAGCCACTAAGGCAACTCTACAGGTGTTAATGGCTCTTAGACATCCAACTCATAGTCCCTCAAAGGAGATTACACATGGGTAGGTTTCTGAAATTCAAAAGGCTAATACTCCCCACCTGGGATGACTCCCCAGGGATAGATGCTCTTTGAGGGCTGATGCTCTTCAAGGCTGATAGTCATTGATGAGTAAGAGTTTATTTGGCAAGCCAACTTAAATCAGGCACAGTCCAGTTGCTGAACCCACCTGAGGCAGGGTCAAGAAGGCTGCAGCCAAGAACTCCATCTCCCACTGAGTGCCTATATAATAAAATAAAAGGGTGGATATGTAGTAAGATGTTCCATAGGGTTTTGGAAATTGGCTCAAACCAGTTGCCAAGGCATGCATGTAATGTACTTCCTTATGAGCCAACCTGGAGTCTACCTGAGGGCCTAGCAACAGGCACTATCCATTGTTCCTGATCATGCCTAGCTAATGAGGGGTAACCACAAAATGTCACCAGATCACTATCAGAGTTCCTGATTGTGCCCAGACAATTAGGGATGACTAAGCAATGTCATCAGATCAGGACACAGCCTAGGTGCTGGGAGGAGGGTATATAAGGCCTTCCCCAGTGCTGAATAAACTAGTCTGCTGTTGTCTTTCACCTGACTCCCAGTGTCTGTGTCTTTGATGCTCTACCTTCTCACCCCTTTCTCCAAGGGAGCCATTAGGACCCAGCAACAGAGGAACCTGGACACAATGAAGAGACCCTGCATTGTTTCAAATCATATAAATATAGAAAAAATTTTTTAAAAAATGAAAAGAAGTTGAAAAATAAAATACAGACAATGCAAATGAGTTTACATTTGACACAAAATTATTAAACAGAGATAAAATAATCTTTTCAAAAACTATGTTGCAACAAGTAGGTGTCTACATTAAAAGAGAAAAAATTGACCTAACTGTGCAACAATCACAAAATTTTCTAAAAATTGTTTATGTGCCCAAATATGAAAAATAAAAATATATAAATGAAAATATCTTGAACTAAAACATATATATATATATGCATATATAATCATAACCTCCATCTCCTATTTAGAAGACAGTGGACATCTGTATACTCAATGGTTTAGCAATTAAGTCTAAGAACACCATCAAAATTATGTTCAACTAAGAAAGAAAAATGATACATTAGATATTTTAATATCAATGCCCTGTGTAACACAAAAGATACTAACAGAATCAAATTCTATGTTGGGTGAAGGTTTTTTTTTCTTCCCTTTATTAAAAATAGATTCTTTGTCATGTAATTTACCCTGATTATAACTTCTCCTCTACTCCTCCCAGTTTCTCCCCCATATCCCCTCCCTTCTGGATCCATTCCCTGTCTCTCATTAGAAAAGAACAGACTTCTTCTGAAAGATAAAATCTAAACATGACAATAAGATATAAAAAAAGATGCAAAATTTATCATATCAAAGTTAGACACAGAAACCCAACATGATGAGAAGAGTCTCAAGAGCAGGCAAAAGAGTTAGAGACACACTCATTCTCACAATCAGGAATCCTATAAAATACTAAGCTAATACTCATTATAATATATATATATATACATATATGTGTGTGTGTGTGTGTGTGTGTGTGTGTGTGTGTGTGTGTGTGTGTGTGT
>CABHPR010117139.1:0-13579 GCA_902168415.1 Peromyscus melanophrys
ATAAACATGAATGTGTGCTTACAAGAGACGGGGAAGAGAAAGAAGACATTTTTTCCTACAAACTGTTTGTGCGGCCTGGAGAGATGACTCCGTTGGCGAAAGCAAAACTGTTGCTCTTGCAGAGGACCCTTGTTCAGTCCTCCTCTTGTCTCCATGGCACATCTGTCTCTGTAGACAATACCTTATTTCAAAAACATAAAATGAATAAAAATTTTAAAATAAAAAATTCCCTTTTTTTCTGTTATGGGTCATGTTGTGGCTTTTTTATTCTTTAAAATTTTCATTTCAATATCCATCCACCACTACCTCCCCCAAACTCCCTCTGGTGCCTCCACTTCATCTCCTTCCCAGCTTCATGCTGTCTTTTTTATTTTCTTTCTTCCTTGGGGACGTGGCCACTGGTAGGTTACTTATGCCCCAGTGGATGGTCACATACCATTGACACATTTGCAGCACTAGCCGGATTTAGGGGTCATTAATACCAAGAAACTGCCAAAAATTCTTTTTTTGGGCGGGCGGGGTTTCAAGACAGGGTTTCTCTGTGTAGTTTTGGTGCCTGTCCTGGATCTCGCTCTGTAGACCAGGCTGGCCTCGAACTCACAGAGATCCGCCTGGCTCTGCCTCCCTAGTGCCAGGATTAAAGGCGTGCGCCACCGCCACCTGGCTGCTGCCAAAAATTCTTAACAAATAGAATTTTGTATTATTGCCAGCTCCCATTTTTTTCTACCAAAGGAGGCTTCTCATTTGTTTGTTTGCTTGCTTGCTTGCTTGAGACAGGGTCTCACTCTGTAGCCCAGGTTGATATAGAACTCACAATGTAGCCCAAGCAAGCCTGATAATGCTCCTGCCCCAACCTTCTGAATGCATGCATACAGGCATGAGAGACTAGGCCTAGTTCTAGGCAAGTTAAGAGACTTGTCATGAATGAATGCTTTTTTTTAAACATTTATTTATGTATTTGTGAAGTGGTGTGTATATGTTAAGGTCAAAGAATAACTCTGGAGGAGTCAGGTTAGGAATCCAGAGGCAGGAGCTGACTCAGAGACCACGGAGGAATGCTGCTTACTGTGTTGCTCCTTACATCTTGCTCAACCTGCTTTCTTATAAAAGGCAAGATCACCACTCCAGGTGTGGCCCCACTCGCAATATACTGGGCCCTCCGCCATCAATCACTAATTTAAAAAGTTACCCTCCAGGCTTGCCTATAGTCCAGTCTTATGGAGGCATTTTCTCAGCCTGTGTTGATTTAAAAACTAGCCAGGCCGGGCGGTGGTGGGGCACGCCTTTAATCCCAGCACTCGGGAGGCAGAGCCAGGTGGATCTCTGTGAGTTCGAGGCCAGCCTGGGCTACCAAGTGAGTCCCAGGAGAGGCGCAAAGCTACACAGAGAAACCCTGTCTCGAAAAACAAAAACAAAAACAAAAAATAAAAAAAATAAAAACTAGCCAGAACATAGAGTAAACCCACACAGTTGTTTACATATATACACGTATGTATTATAGATTAGGATCCACACATGAAGGAGAACATGATTATTATATTATACATGAGTCCAAATACTTTTCTGCAAATTTTGTGGTTTCAGTGTTCTTTAGAGCTGAATAATATTTCATTTTCATATGTACCAGATTTTGACTATCTGTTGCTGAACCTGTAGATGGCTTCTATGTCCTTACTATTGTACATAGAGGGGCAATAAATATGGATGTTTAAATATCTCTATGGTAGGCTATGGAGTTCTTTGGACATATGTCAGGAGTGGAATAGCTGAGTCATATGGTAGTTCTCTTTTTAATTTTTGATGAAATTCAAAACTGATTTCCATAATGCCTGCATTAACTTGCACCCCCACCAGCACTGAAGAAGGGTTGGCTCCTCTTTCTCACAGCCTTTCCAATACTTGTTGTCAGGTTTATTGATGACAGCCATTCTGACTGGATGAACTGGTATCTCAACAGAGTCCACAGTCCACAGAATGGGAGAACATGTTTATTATACTTCAGGTTGTTGCACCCCGTTTCACAAAACCCCCAGAGACCACCAAGGAGCCGGTTTCCAATGCAAGCACATAAGGGTCTTTTTATTGTAAGGTTCAACCTGGGCCACCACATGGCAGATGGAAGGAAATGTGGTGGCGGCCATCAGCCCAGGTGTAGAGAGTTTTTATAGGGAAAAACCACAAGCCGAGAATTGGCAACTTGGGATTGGGTAGAAGGGGTATGGGGCAAGGTGATTTTTTGAAACTATTGGTCTAGACTTTGGGCTCAAAACCACATTTGAAACCATTGGGTTAGACTTTTGGTGGGGAACCACAACCCAATGAACAACATTGTCTGGACTGCTCAGCAGGATTATCTAGAGATCTTCAAGGGCCATAAACCACAGACAGAATGTCTGCAGGAGGGTACCGCTCTGTATCTGTTTGAGTTGTCATGGTCCATTCCTGAGGTCCTTCCTGGAACTGAGTACAGCAGGTGGTCTGAGATGGTAGCCCTACCCTAAGATGGAGTCTGTATTGCCTTCACAATATAAGGAACTAATATACAGAATTTACAAAGTATTCCAGAATTAAATACTAAGGAAATAAAACTGCCAGTTTACAAATGGACTAATGAATTGAATAAATAGTTTTCAAAAGAAAATATACAATTGGCCAATAACTATTTTTAATTCTTCTTTTGGGGGGTGGAGTGTTTCAAGACAGTGTCTTTGTGTAGCCTTGGCTGTCCTGGAACTAGCTCTGTAGATCAGGCTGGCCTGGAACTCAGAAATCCACTTGCTTCTGCCTCCCGAGTGCAGGGAAGAGTCTCAATCAAGGATTGTTTGGATTAGGTTGGCTCCTGGGCACTTCTGTAGGTGATTATCTTGATTATGTTAATTGAGGTGGGAGGCCTGCCTACTGTGGGTGGCACCATGGGGAGACAGGGGACCTTGGATTGCATCAGAGTAGAGAAAGAGGGCTAAACATTAGCGTCCATGCATTGATTCACTATTCTCTGCCCTTGGCTGTGTAAATATTGTGAACAGCTGCTACAAGTTCCTGCCACCTTAACTTCCCACAGTGATGGACTGTAACCGGGAATGCTGAGTCAAATAAACCCTTTCTCCTCTGAATTGTCAGGATATTTTACTTAACCCCAGATGATGCTCCCATCCTGCTTCTCCCACTGTCCTCCTCATTTTCTAAGTAGGAGCTTCGTTTTAGCAGCTGCTCAGATGGAAAACTTTAGGGGTAATTTTGATTCTTACCTTTGTCTTATACTTCCTGATCAGACACTCCATTGGCTGTGATCTTAAAATGTGTTTATTTTTCTACTACTTTTTTGCTCACCTCCTCTGCTACAGATCCCATCCGAACAGCCTCTATCTCTTACTTGCTCAATTACAGTAATCTCCCAGGGAGTCTTAGTCTTGCTTTGCTTCCAGTCTTATTCTGAATGCAGCCATCAAAGCGACCCTCTGAGCCCTAGCAAAGGCCTGAAACTCCTCAGATGCCTCATTTCATGCACAGCAGAAATGAAACCCAAGCTGTACAGCTCTTGTCCTCCCTATTAGGCTGCCTGTGCCTCTCTGGCCTTACTGAACTTTTCTTCTCTTATACTCCACCCACCTACACTTAGGGCTTTGCTTTTTTGAAATATATATATATATATATATATATATATATATATATATATATATATATATATATATATAGTTGTTATTAAGTATTTTTACACTTGCTCTTTATTTTGAATCCTCTCTCTCTCAAGTCCTTCCTAGGTATTTAATCCAAAGTAACCGCAGCACAGTTAACACTATCTAAAACGGTGACTCTCCCTTTCAACAAATTTCCTACCTCACTTTACTTCTGTAATTATGAGTTTTTATCCAAACATTACAGTAAGTTTGTCATTTGTCTTACTTAGTATGCATCTCTCCTGTCAGAATGAATGCTGTGTGTGGTTGGGAACATCTCATTTGCTTTGTGCTTTAGTACCTGGAACAAAGCCTGAAGCAGAGGAGGTTCTCCCAGCATGCAGAAAAACAGGACAGCTAAAGGCCATGCTTCACCGTTTTTTAAATTGCAGATATATTAACAGCATTCTTTTCTTACGTTTCTTTCAAAAGCAAAGGCTATTTTGAAAATGACTTGTGTTCTTTCCAGCTCTGCATTTTCACTTAAAGAAAGGAAAAGTTGCACAGTTGTAAGAGATAGGCTGTGAACTTTGGCTATTTGAGTTAAAATCGCAGATGAGCCCCCTCTGCCTACATCACCTGAACCTTGGTAGACAAAACACCGAATGGCGTGGCAGGCACTGCCTGTGTCCTTGATGTTAGATGGGCCGGGTCCACATTTGAAAACAGGAGGTCGGATTCATCATCAAAGGGGGGATGCAGAAAGCTCCCTTCAGCAAGTCCAAAGCACGGCTGAGGCAAGCAGTTTGCTGTGAAAGAAGTTGAAGTGGGGCTTGAATGTGCAGCTCAGTGACAGAACCCTTGCCTTCTATGAACAAGGACCTGGATTTGATCCCCTTCGTTTAAAAAAAAATTAACTTAAAGATTAAAGCTACATAAGAAGTGAATCAAGAGTCTCAAATCCAAGATATGTACTGGTTATTAGGATCTGATGACCTATGGAAGAATGAAATGGTTTATCTGTCTCAGCTGAGATTCAAGATAGGCATCAATGTCCTCAGAGGTTGGGAGCTTCTCTGAGATGTATGCTCATACATTTACGTACATACAGAGTTTAACAGTCCCCGACAAGATAAGTTATGAAGCCTGAAAGAACTCACAGGGAAATATAACAGATTTCATGCTATGCTATTATGGCAGAGATTTCTCTTTCTCTGATTTGTTCAATGTTTTTTTTGACAGCTATCAATGTGTCAGTTAATTTATGTCTCTATGAAAGGAAAATGAAGGGTAGCATGTGTGGAGAGTGATCACTTCCCTGGCCCATTTCTCCACTTTACTTCATCTGCATTTCCTGACCTGTGAGTTGGAATCTCATTTCTTCATATCCCAATACTCATTTTAGTCATATGACTTGCTTCGGCCAACCAGATGATAACAGATTGACCGGACACCAGTAAATGCTTCTCTTCTTTGCATGAGGTTGCAGTCAAGTTACCTTGTTGAAAACTGAGATATAGAAAACATAAATGAGTCATTCTGGTTGTTCCTTGTGATCATCAATCAATAGCCTGCCAGCCAATGGCAGGTGAGCCACTTCACGTCAGCTCCACAGCCAACTAGCCATATACATGTCAAGTTACTGTTAATTAAATGTCATTTTCTTTTCTTTCTTTCTTTTTTTTTTTTTTGGTTTTTTGAGACAGGGTTTCTCTGTGTAGCTTTGCGCCTTTCCTGGAGCTCACTTGGTAGCCCAGGCTGGCCTCGAACTCACAGAGATCCGCCTGGCTCTGCCTCCCGAGTGCTGGGATTAAAGGCATGTGCCACCACCGCCCGGCAGTATATTCTTTTCTTAACTATTTAAATTCTACTTCATGAGATAAAGAAGTGAAAATAACTGCCCTAATTATTTCACTTAATAACAAAGTAAGGAAACTTTGTAGAAAAGGTTTTATTTGATACTAGATTAGATAGAAGCATGTTCTACGATTTATTTTTGTCATAGAAATTAGAGCCATGCTCTATTTGGGAGGAGGAACTATATACACAAACCACTATTACATCCATAAAGATAACCTGCAAGATACAACGCTGAATAGGAAATGAACATGGAAACAAAATAGTTGCTCTCCCCTATTATACAGTAAATGACGTGTGCATGTCAAAAATGTCCCAAGAAACTGTCACTATACCTAACAATAAAGATGTCAGGTTCTTTAAACCATCATTATCTAAATAAATTGCCCTAACAGACTTCCCAAGGCCTGTTTGTTTATAAAAAGAAATATTTGGTGTAGTTCATGAAAGGGGCTAGTGCATTATTGCAAAGTAGATAGTACAGCAGTGTGTTTATACTGTTTTTGTAAGACTGCCTGTGACTTTGTTCATGCTGGGCCTGCCTGTTCCTGTCTCTGGTGGCTTTCGGTGTGTGTAAATGGAATTGCAGTTGGCCACATAATAGAGAAATACAACATATCATGATTGGGGCATGCAAAAGGCTTATGCTGTACTTCGTGGGTTCAATAAACTACCGGTTTGCTGGTACCCCCTACTTAATGAGAAGGTGCTGTTTTGACAAAAATGCAGGTCACTTTGACCTTTTCTGGGTCAAACTACATTTCTGGGAAAATTTAAGGAAGGTGAAAATATTGGGACTATTTCACAATCCAACATAAAGAAGTTCGATGCACTGACAAAAACACAGGCAATAGATAACCCCATAGCAGCAAATAACAAAGAAGGGAAACATGCAACGCTGCCAACCAAAAATTACAGGAATTAACAGTCACTAGTCATTAGTGACTAGTCACTAGTCATCCATTAATATCAATGGACTCAATTTGCCTATAAAAAGACTCAGGCTAATAGAATGGATATGAAAACAGGATCCATCCTTCTGCTGCATACAAGAAACATATCTCAGCTTCAAGTACAGACACTACCTCAGAGGAAAGGGTTGGGAAAAGACTTTCTGATCAAATGGACCTAAGAAACAAGCTGCTGTAGCTATCCTAATATCTAACAAAATAGACATTAAACTAAAATTAATCAAAAGAGATCAAGAAGGACATTACATATTCATCACAGGAAAAATCCATCCACATGAAATCTCAATTCCAAACATTTATGCCCCAAATACAAGGGCACCCACATTTGTAAAAGAAACATTACCTAAGTTTAAATCACACATCAAACTTCACACACTAATATTGGGAGACTTCAACACCCTACTCTCACCAATGGACAGGTCTGCCAGACAGAAACTTAACAGAGAAATAAGGGAACTCACAGATATTATGACTCAAATGAACTTAATAGGTATCTACAGAACACTTCACCCCCAAACAAAAGAACATACCTTCTCTTCAGCATTTCATGAAACCTTCTCTAAAACTGACCACATACTCAATCACAAAGCAAATCTCAACAGATACAAAAAATTGGAATAACCTCCTGTATGTTATCAGACCACCCTCGCTTAAAGTTAGAACTCAACAACAACATAAATTACAGGAAGCCTACAAACTCATGGAAACTGAATAATGCTCAACTGAGTCGCCACTGGGTCAAGGAAGAAATAAAGAAATTAAAGACTTCCTAGAATTCAATGAAAATGAATGTACAACATATCCAAACTTATGGGACACTATGAAAGCAGTACTAAGAGGAAAGTTCATAGCTCTCAATGCTTACATAAAGAAGTTGGAGAAATATCACACTAGCAACTTAACAGCACACCTGAAAGCTCTAGAAAAAAAAAAAGAAGCAAACTCACCCAGGTCAAATAGAAACCAGGAAATAATCAAACTGAGGGCTGAAATCAATAAGACAGAAACAAAGAGAACAGGACAAAGAATCAATGAAACAAAGAGTTGGTTCTTTGAGAAAATCAACAAGATAGACAAATCCTTATCCAAACTAACCAAAAGGCAGAGAGAGAATATCCAAATTAACAAAATGAGAAACTAAAAGGAGACATAACAACAGACAACAAGGAAATCCAGAGAATCATCAGGTCATACTTCAAAAACCTGTACTCCACAAAATTGGAAAATCTAAAAGATATGGACAATTTTCTGGATAGGTACCACATGCCCAAATTAAATCAAGACCAGATCAACAATTTAAATAGACCTATAACCCCTATGGAAATAGAAGCCCTCATTAAAAGTCTCCCAACAAAATAGCCCAGGGCCAGATGATTTCAGTGCAGAATTCTACCAAAATCTTCAAGAACTAATACCAACACTCCTCAAACTGTTACACAAAATAGAAACAGAAGGAATATTGCCAACTTCTTTTTACAAGGCTTCAGTTACCTTGATACACAAGCCACACAAAGATGTAACAAAGAAAGAGAAATACAGACCAATTTCCCTCATGAACATTGATGCAAAAATGCTCAATAAAATACTGGCAAACTTAATCCAAGAACACATCAAAAAAATCATCCACCATGACCAAGTAGGCTTCATCCAGAGATGCAAGGATGGTTTAACATACAAAAATCTGTCAATGTAATACATCATATAAACAAACTGAAAGAAAAAAAACCCTACATGATCATCTCACCATTTAAGTGGATGTTGCCTATGGGCTTGCTGTAAAATTCCTTTATTATTTTGAAGTTTCTTTCTTTTATCCATAATCTCTTCAGAATTTTTATAATGAAGGAGTGTTGAATTTTGTCAAAGACCTTTTGTGTATCTAATATAATAATCATATGGTTTTTGTCTTTCAATTTGTTTATATGGTGAGATTATATATATTTATCTATTCATGTAAGTTGAAGCATCTCTGCATCTCTGGAATGAAGCATACTTGGTTATGATGGATGATCTTTTTGATGTGTTCTTGGACTTGGTTTGCAAGTACTTTATTGAGAATTTTTGCATCTGTGTTGGTAAGGGAAAATGGTCTGTAATTCTCTTTTTTTTATTGGGTCTTTAATGTGGTTTAGGTATCAGGTTTAGTATGACCTCATAAAATTAATTGGCAATGTTCCTTTGTTTTTATTTTGTGGAATAATTTGAGAAGTATTGGTTTTAATTCTTCTTTGAAAGTCTGGTAGAATTCTATGCTAAAACCATCTAGCCTTGGATTTTTTTTGGGGGGGGGGTTGGAAAATTTTCAATGACAACTGAAGCATTTATTTAATTATTCTTTATCAATAAAAGCTTGGGAGTCAGATATCAGGGTAAGAACCTAATTTATCAGAGCGTTGGTAAAGAAGTGACCAGTGACCTCCTCTCTCTTTCCTTCCTTGATCCAAAAGGGCTGAGCATTTGTATAAGCCCCTCCCTACTACTTCCTGTGTTTCTGTATATGTTGTTGGTCCTCCAAAACCTCTATGGCTAATTTTGGCCAGTTAGCAGCTAGCTCTACCCTCTAATTCAAAGTACACTTTATTGGTAGTCTTTGGAGTGTCAGTGTGTGATCAAAATATCCCACAACATTTCCCCCTTTTTGTTTAAATAAAAAGGAACGGATTTAACTCTAAGAGAGTAAAGCTATATACAATAAGAACAAGTATCAGGTAAGAATTACATTCACAATGTTCTGCCCATTTTTATTTGGCAAATTCAGAGAAAATAATCCATTATCTATTCTATCTTGGTAGTCCAAAGTTTTGTCCATAATTCACTTTCTATCCTAACTTGTATTACTAACCTAAAACTGTCTTTTTAGACCCCAATACATTTTCTTAGATAAACAATTTAAGCTTTTATGTCTCTCAACCTTATATACTTTAAAACTCTTTTGTGAGTTTCTTTTCTGAATTTTGTAACAAGGAAAACTATAACTACTATCTATTATTCAATCCCATCAGAGGTCCAAGGATATAATACTACTTGAGTAAACAGGAAGTACAAAGCAAACAATTTCCCAAACTATAGGAATGACAGAAACACCTGGATGCCCAGTCAGTCACCCAAGTTTCCTCTGTAGCCTTGGGGCATTCATCTTCAGCCTATAGGCCTAGAATATCTGACAGACTTTTTTTGTGAAGCAGGAATATTTGAAGGACTGTCCTACCTTTTCTTGACAAAATTCAACAGTCTTCTTCTTTGGTGTCTTGCTTGTCCAATTTGGACAGCATATTGTCAACAGCCAAGGCAAAGGCAATTTCTTGCCCATTTCTTTGCCACAATGAAAGCAAATTCTATGTGTATGTTCTTTGGTGCCCATCATCCTTTTTTCAAGTAAATTGTTGCTGCCAGGAGCAGACATGTCTCACTGTCATGAAAAGCCTTATGTTATTAAAATATCTTAAATGGCATATTCTGTAGGTATTTGAAGTGTTTAAAGACCACCTATCTATCTAAAATATATCTCTGTTTAACCCTGAAGACATACCTAACATGACTATAAGTTTGATTATTATAGATGACTAACTGTTAACCTTAACTATGCATTACATACTTAAATGAGCTGCCTGGGTACAATACCTTAAACTAGAGTAGAAACAATTATACAGTATAGCAAAAATAAATTTAAATTTGTATTAATATATAAAAATATCTTAAACAAGAGCAGAAACATATATAGAGTATGTTCTAACAAAAATAACCTTAAATTTATATCAATACACAAAAATCCATGCCAATGTAAAATATTTGAGGCTAATAGTTGAATTTTAGTCTAAGAGTTGATTCAATAATCTACCCTTTTATACAAAAAAATACCTTAATCAAGAGTAGAAACATATATACAAAGTGTTATAACAAAAATAACCTTAAATTTGTGTCAATATACAAAAATCAATACCAATGTAAAGTATTTAAGACTAGTAGTTGCTTTTTAGTCTAAAAATAGATTCAATAATCTACCCTTTTATCTTATCATCCCGATAGCCCCCCCACTATTTTTTTTCAGAATTAGATCCCTGAATCTAATCTCCTTGGTTTAGTTTCCTCTCTGACTATGACCAATAACAACTTGCAACCAACCCCAATAAATGGTGACAAACATCCATAATCTACCAAATGACCAAAAACCACCTACCTCACCTCTTGGGAATATGAGCATCATGTTCTTAAAATGACTTCCTGTTGTCTGGGAGTGACAGCACCTTTAGGAGACACTGAGAAAGCTGGGATAATGGTCAAGTCCTAGGTGAGCTAGTCGTTCTTCAGTCTCTATGTGATTGGAAAGCGCAGAGCTTATTTGAAGTCCTGGCTGGAGTAGTCTATGAGGCTGGACCATCTTAGCTAAGTGCCTTGAAATTGTCCTGAGCAGTTTGTAGTCCAAAGCTTATCTTTGGGTGGTGTTTGTCAGCTTAGTGGCATTATCACAATCCAGGTGGAATTGTCTCTGTGGGGCCTCATCATCCTTTTGGAGACTTCAAAAGTTGCTGTTAGGAATGGTCACGGTTCACTGCAGAAAACTTAAAACATTTTAAATGTCATATGCAGCAGAGGTTAAAGGGCCACAATTTGTTAAGTACATTAAGTACAAACTTAATTCCTAGGTACCTGTTTCAGACTCTGACCCAAAATCATGAACAGGAAGCTAGATGAAGCCTATTTTTAGAATTAGTGTTCTATATGACCATTAATATCATGACAGAATGTTTAAATATTAATCTTATAAATTTTGAGATAATATTTATACCTCAGTAAAAGTTTTAAAGAGTCAAAATAAAACCGAAGAATTATGAGATTAGTGTCAATAGAATAGTCCCTTAATTTTGGTTTTTCTTATGTCCCATACCAGATAGCTCTTCTGACATGAGACAAGAAATTTTGAGTTTTCCTTTACCAAGAATGCTTGAGTTTTGAGAAGGAGAGAGCCATGCTCCAACTCCAAAGCCAGCTTCACTTTTTAATTGAACTGGGACCACATAAAGACCATTTGTGTTATGTGCCCGTAGAGAACAGCAGAAACAAACACTTGGGAAGCTTTATGAAAAGTTATCCTGTTGGAAATGTGCTGTACCATTAGGCCAATTTACTCTTTTTCTTGGGACATTGTCTCTAGACTTTTCTTCCAATGTCTCGTTTGTCCAGCGGTCTTCAGTTTCCTTTGTTGGATGCTCTTCCTCTCCTAGAGAGACAAAAACAAAGCCCTCCCCAAACCCCAACTGTGGGGAGTTTCTCTTTTTGGCACTTATATGAGAGCAAATGAAAGGCATTCGTTAGTTTTGTAAGTTGTGTTAGGGTCAATATGTGACTTAAGCTGTAGTAGTGTTTCTTTAATTAACTCGGATATCCTTGTGTTTGGTAATAGATGTTAAGGATTGCAATGTCCTCTGAGAGGTGTATTTTGATAAGTACCTGCATATTTATCTTCTCCCCCATTTTCCCTTTTATTGAAAATAGATACTTTTCTCACACAAAATATCCTGCTTAATTTCCCTTCCCTCTACCCCTCCCAGTTCCTCCCACCATTTCCACCCCTCTGAATTCACTCCCATTCTGTCTTTCATTGGAAAAGAACAGGCTTATGAGAGATAGCACCCAAACATGACAAAAAAATACAAGATGAAGCAAAAACTATCATATCAAAGTCAGACTCAGCAAACCAACAGGAGGAAAGAGTCCCAAGAGTAAAGAGACCCACTTGTTCTCACAGCTATAATATATACGTACAGGACTTTGTGAAGACCCATGTAGGCCCTATGCTTGCTGCTTCAGTCTCTGTGAGGTCATATGTATCTTGCTCAGTTGATTCAGAGGACCTTGTTCTCCTGGTTTCCTCCATCCCCTCTGGGTCTTATAATCTTTTTGCTTCCTCTTCCCTAAGATTCCCTGAGCTGTGAGGGGAGGGATTTGATGGAGACCCCCTATTTAGACTCTCTCCACAATACTGTCTGTCTGTCTGTGGGTCTCTGCATTTGTTCATATCTGCTGCCAGAGGAAGCCTCTCTGATGATAACTGATTGATGAGTGTAGCAGAATATCACCAGGGTTCATTCATTTTTTATTTTTATTTTTTTAGACTGGTAGTATTTGGTTTTTATCCTATGTCTCTGGGCTATCTAGTTTCTGGTTCTTGGTCACCAAGCAGTGTCAGGTATGGGTGCCTTCTCATGGAGTGGGCTTTAAGTCAAATCAGATATTGGTTGGCCACTTTCGTAATGGAATTTTCCCAGGGGCCAGCCCTGAGAAGATTCCTCTCAGAGTCCTGGGGGAGATGCTATGTCCAGCATGGGGTTATCTGAGGGAAAAGAATCTATGTACACCATGCTCTTTTGTCTGTTTACTTTATTTCTCTATGACAAAATTCTATCTATACAGCTTCAGCTCCATCCTCACACTCAGCTCCTCTCTGTACCCACTTTTCCTGTCCTCATAGTTTAGTAAGCTCCTTTGCTTTTGACCTCATTTTTATCCTCTGTTTCTTCATCCTCCATGTTTCCTTTCTTATCCCTTACCCCTGGCCCTGAGAAACTCTGCCCTCTTCTCTTCTCTCCAGGAATTCCACTCCAGTCTTTACTGCACCTGGTTATGCAAAAAGCCCTACTGTCCTCAGTCAATAGCTCTGCTGTGCTTCTAGGCCTGAAGGAAGAGGATGGTCTGTGCTTCATTTGCACAAGAAACAAAGCTATGCATCTACAGCTGCCTATCTCCTAAGCTCTGCAGGGGTATTAGTTACCTAGTGGATCAGCAGTAGGTCTGAGAAGCTTAACTGTTTGCCATATGGCCTAGTAGTATATGAGCACACAAGAATTCCGTAGCAGAAGACAGCTGATATAGTAAAAACTGAATACCACCAAATATTCCTTGATAAATGGCTTCCTCTAGAATAATGCCTTGACTTTTCTAGGTATAGCTTTAATATACAACTGAATCTCTATAATATATTCTTGCAGCCCACTGCACTCTCACAAATTTTGTGCCACCATTGCCCTAGATATTTTGCAGGCAGGACAGAATGTAGGTCAAAGGTTTTGTGGCTAGGTTGGTAACCATGTTTCTCTTTTTAACTGGGCTCTTTCCAAGTGGGGAGATCAGCTCCCC
>CABHPR010117139.1:13589-42800 GCA_902168415.1 Peromyscus melanophrys
TTTCTCTTTTTAACTGGGCTCTTTCCAAGTGGGGAGATCAGCTCCCCTAGAGCAGAGCTTCACATGGGTAGATAGTGCAAGAGAGACATCCAGTGGGTCGAGATTGGAGCAGACTTATATTTATCTTTTTTAAAAAGATTCATTTTTAAATTTTATATATATGAGTGTTTGCTGGCATGTAAGTCTGTACATCATGTATGTGCAGTGCCCATCAGAAATCAGAAGAAGACATTGGATACCCTGGAACTTAAGTTAGAAGCAAATGTGAGTTGCTGTATGGGTGCTGGGAACAGAACCTAGGTTTTCTGCAAGAGCAACAAGTGTTCTTAACCACTGAGCCATCTCCTCCATCCTTATATTTACCATTTTAAAATAAAAGCAGTAACAATGTACTTTTAGACATTTTCAATAATACCATGCATTATTGCTAACCAATATAATCATAATGTGTAATTTCTTGAATTTATTCTTTTTTCAACTTTTTTCTACTTTTATTGATTCTTTGCAGATTTCATATCATGTATCCCAGTCCCACCCATCTCCTCCCCCACCCTCCACATCCAACTAGGCCCTTGCAATCCTGTGCAAAACAAAATAAAATTTAAAAGAAATATCAAAAACCAAACAAAGTAAGCAAACAAAGCCAAAACCTAAACAAAACCCCAACCAACCAACAACCTCTACCCCCAAAAAAGAAAAGACTCTCATTATGGATGCTCTAGTGTGCCCATTCACTTGCAAGTGTTGATTGCCATGAGTCATTGGTCTGGTTCAAAGCCTCTGGCTTCTGCTACACTATTGATAATGGGCTCTCACTGGGGCTCCTCTTGGATATCCTGTTGTTGTCCTGTGTCTTGGAGATCCTGCGGTTTTAGATCTGTAGTTTCATCCCCTTCTCATGCTCTACAGTTCATAGATGCAGTGGATGTTGGGGTGGGCCAACTTGTAGCCTTGGTTCTGGGCCTGGGTGGTATCCAGGTTGGTCAGCCCAAAAGCTTTCCCCCATTGTCACCACCTGAGTGAGCTCTCCAGCACTGTCCCAGCTAGTCCACTCAATACAGCCTGCAGCAAGGAGTAGGACCAGTTCTTTTGCACTGAGGGTCTTGGGTCCAGCTTATCTTCACTCACACCACTAGGTCCAGCTTCAATGTCTTGCCCAGGCAAGGTGTAGGGCCCTCTCTCTCAATTTCTGTAGAGGGAATACAGAGAGGGGCAGGATCAGCTCTCCCGCTCTCATGCCCTCAGGACTGACTCACCTGGGGTCCCAACAACAGGACCAGCTCTAGTGTGCTGCCAAGGTGGTGTGCAGGATCCCTTCTTCTGTGTGCCGCAGCTGGTGGATGGCAGGGCTAGTTCTCCCACTCTTGTGACCTCAGGGCCAGCAAGTGGGTGGAGGAGGGCATCTTCCCCTCACCCATGCCACCACATGGCAGATGAGGAAGAGCAGGGTCATATCTCCTGCTCTCATTCACTCAGGGCGGCTCACTTGCATCATCACCAACAGGGGTAGCTCTAGTGTACTGCCCAAGTGGGGTGCAGGGCCTGCTCTCCCTTGTGCTGCAGCCTATGAAGGACAAGGCTAGTTCTCTAACTCTCATGATCCCAGGGTAGGTTTACCCAAATCCCCAACAACAGGCTCAGTTCTAGTGTGCTGCCCAGGTGTGTTGCATGCCCATGGTGAGGGGTGGGGCCATCATTCTTGATTACAGGGGGCCAGCTCTCCTGCTGCAGTATCCAGTGAGAGGCAGGGCCAGCTAACCCAGGCCCAGTGATGGGTGGGGCCAGCTCAGCACAGCCCTCTGATTTTAACCTGCTTGGTTCCTATGTCCCCAGTGATAACATAGGACATGGAGATCAACATAGACCCCAGTCACAGCAGGACTACAGACTCAGACACGGCTCTCTTCAGCAGCCCTGGTCCAGACAACACCATGGCCCCAGGTGACAAACAGCACAGGCAACTCAGACTAGCACGGCCCTGGTGGCAGCATGGCTCCTAGACAGAATTTATTCTTTCTGTGTAAATAGTTTTGGATTTTTTGACTAACACTTTCCAAACTTTTACTCTTTGTTTATCATGAATTTTCTGGTAAAGGTTGTTGTTCTACTTTCTGTTTCTGAGTTTTACTTTTATAAATTTCACACATAAGTAAGCTTATTGTAGCTGAAAGTTTTCCTGGGTCCTGCCTGGTCTGCAGGCTCTCAGACTCAAGTAAACACACGGAGACTTATATAATTAAAACTCCTTAGCCATTAGCTCAGGCTAACCACTGACTAGCTCTTACACTTAAACTCAGCCCATTTCTGTTAATCTATGTGTTGCCACATGTTCTGTGGCTTTACCTGTGTGTCATTACATGCTGCTCCCTGGACAGTGGGCTGGCGTCTCCTAACACAGCCTTCCTCTTCCCAGAATTCTCCTGCCTATACTTCCTGCCTGGCTACTGGGCAATTAGCATTTTATTAAACCAGTGTACAAAAGCATTATCCCACAGCAGCTTATACAGCATTTTTGTCTTTGTGTGCCTTGCTTATTTCACTTAACATCCTCCACATTAATCCAGCTCTTGCATGACAAGATATCATTTATTTAGAGGTAAATACTACTGCATTGTGCATAGATTATTGTGCATTCTCCTTTGGTTATTCATGTAGTGATGACCATTCAGGTTGCTTTCATGTTTTGGCTATTAATAGTGTTACAGAGAATATGAAAGAGCAGGTACCTCTTTGATAGACTCAGGTTTTTTTTTTCCTTTGATATATACCTAGTAGTGGAATTGTTTGATTATGTGATAGCTTTGTTTATAGTTTTTCAAGAATGATTCACCACTGTTCTCCATAAATGCTGGCATAATTACCATACTGTTTTTGTTTGTTTGTTTGTTCTTTGTCTCTTTGTCGCCTCTTTCTCCTTCTCTTCTTCAATAACCATTCTGAAAAGTGTGAGGCTTCATTTTGTTGTGGTTTCCATGTGATTTTTTCTGATGATTTGTTTTGTTGAGTACTTTTGTCATAATGTACTAGTATGTCAGGATTCTCTAGGGAACCATTAAAATGAGTGTGTGTGTGTGGAAAATGGGTATTTATTTGACTGGCTTATGTATACCAATAGTGGCATCTTCACAGTGAAACAACTGAGAATCAGTAGCTGTTCAGTGAAAAGGGCTGGATACCTCAGCAGTCCCAATCTGGCCCTGAAGACCTAAAGGATGCCTGGGAAGTCACTGTTCTGCAGTCCATGTTGGAGGACTGAAGAATCCGGGTCCTGATAGCAGTCAAGGAAGATTGCAGCAGCAACACAGGAGCAGAGTTCAGGAACAGGGTGGATGCAAAGGAATGCAGACAAATTCTAAAGCTTTTCCTTTGGACCTCCTTATAACTGGGCTGCCACCACAGGGTGCTACCCACATTTAGGGGGGTTCTTCCCACTTTAACTAACCTAACCAAGACAATTCTTACAAGTGTTCCGAGGGCCTACCTTCTTGATTCCAGATCCAGGTAAGTTGACAACCAAGGTCTCTATAACTCTTTGCACTTTTTAGGACTCAGTCTGCAAGCAAGCTCTGGGAGCTGAGACAACAGGAGGGCTATTACCTAGGTGTCTTCCCACACTCTACTAGGGCAGCAGGTTTCAAAGTAGCAGGCTTGAGCTAATGCAGCTGTGGTCGGTTTGCTCAATACGGGAGCTAAAGAATTTGAACTTGGGCTTGTGGGTTTCAAACAGTTTGCCTTGAGAGTAGAGAAAACCACAGATAACAACATCTATTAGTCATTTAAGTAATTTAAATTTAGTGTATGTGTGTGAATATGATCAAAACATGCATGGAACCTGAAAATCAAAGAATAGATGTTTTTTAGATATTTATATTTTGAAAATATCATGAAATATATTTTGATCACTTTCTTTCCTCTCTCCTAACTCCTCACAGATGCTTGCCACATCCTTACCCATTCCACGTCAGGTTTTCTCTCTAAGAAAAGCCCAAACCCTAAACCAAACTGAAGCAACAATAACAAAAAAAATACATACATGCAAAAAACCAAGGAGTCTGATTTTTGTCGGCCAATTATTCCTGAGTCTGGGGCCTGCTCTGGAGTGTGGTTGATGTACCCTGTGTCACTCCATTGAAAAAAAGTGATATTTTCCTCCCTAGAAGATATCAGCTGCAGATAGCTTCTTGTCTAGGGGTGGGACTTTGTGTCCACTTCCCCTTCTTTATGCTGAGATTTTGTCTGTTTTGAACTTGTGTACATCTTATTCATGCTTTCAGAGGCTCTGTGAGTTCATGTTTGCATCGCCCTGCTGAGTCTGAAAAATAAGTTGGAAAGATTATAAGAACCAGAGGTGGTTGATAAATAATAAAATGTTTTAAATTTACTTTCAGTAGTTCAAATTCTGTCATATCATATTTCTAAATTTTCATAGAGTAAAGTAAAATATTTTGATACATGAATACTATGTGCAATGATCCAATCAATCATGGTGACTAATATAGCTATCAGACAAAGTTTATCATTTCTAGTTGTCTTTGTGTATTTTTAAACCAAGTTACTTCTCTTTACATTTTTTTCTATTGAGTTGTAGAGGTTCATTATGTATTTTGAGATAGTAATCATTTATATGTATTGTTTGAATATATTTCTTTTGATTCCATGGGCTTTCATTTTACTCTGATTATTTTTTCCTTTACTATGTAGAAGCTTTTTAGTTCAATGTCATCCCTTTAGTATATTTTTAATGTTTATTGCTGTGTTAGCTTGTTTTATGTCAGTTTGACACAAGCTAGAGTATCTGAGAGGAAGGAACCTCGATTGAAAAACTGCTTCCTTAAGATTGGGTTTAAGAAAAGTCTGTAATACAATTTCTTAATTAGTGATGTAGGAGGGCCCAGCCCATTATGAGTGGTGCCACCACTGGGCTGGTGGTCCTAGATTCTATAAGAAAGCAAACTGAGTAAGCCATGGAGAGCAAGCCAGTAAACAGCACCCTTCCATGGCCTCTGCATCAGCTCCTGCCTCCAGGTTCCTCCTCTGTTTAAGTTTCTGTCCTGACTTCTTTGGGTGAATGAATATGGACTTGTAAGTCAAATAAACCCTTTCATTTCCATATTGCTTTGGGCATGGCTTTTCATCACAGCAATAGAAAACCCAACTAACACAGTTGCCTATGCTTTGGGAGACAAATTTTAAAAAACCGTTGCCAATTCTGATCGCCTAAAGCTTTCTCCCTTTGTTTTCTTTGGGTAGTTTGACAGTTTAAGGTCTTGGGTTTAAGTCTTTATTCTACAGTTCTGTGACTTTTGCATGATATACAATAAAAATCTATTTTTAATATTCTCTACTTGAATATTCAGTTTGACCAATATCATATGTTGAAGAGACTGTTCTTTCCTTATTGTGTATTCTTGGTACCTTTGTCAAAATCAGTTAATGATAAATGTATGAATTTATTTTATTATTTTTATTCTGTTTCATTGGTCTATGTATATATATTTATAACAATATGATGCAATTTTGACATTATACTTACTACAACATTATTACTACAACATTTTAAAGTCAGGTGGTGTGACATCTTTATTATTATTATTATTACTTTACTTAAAATTTCTTATACTGTTTGACCAACTTTTTTGTAATTCCATATTTTAAATTTGTTTTTCTTTTGTGAAAAAGTTACTGACATTTAAAAGAAATTACATTGAATTTAAAAGTTGTTTCCAGCAATGTGGCCATTTAAAGAATTTTTAGTTTTCTGGTCCATGAACATGGGGTATCTTTCTATTTATTTGTGTCCTCTTCAATTTCTTTCACTAGTACTTTATACTTTGCAGTTAATAGGCCTTCACCTCTGTGACCATTTTTATTCCTAAATTATGAATTTGTTTGTTTTCTTGATTACTTTTTCAGATAGTTGTTTGCCACTGTATGGGAGTACTGATTTTTTTACATGGTGATTTTACATTCTTCAAATTCATTGAGTTTGCTTATGAGTTCAAAAAGTTATCTGGAATATTTGTTTTTTTATGGGTAATATAATGTTATTTGCAAACATGAACGATTTCACTTCTTTCTTCACAGTTTAGATTAATTTTATTTCTTTTCATGCTTTGTTTCTCTGGCTAGAAGTTCTAGCATTTAAAGAATTTTTTATTCCATTTTTATTATTGTGTGTGTTGGGGGGGTACACATATGAAAGTCAGAGGGCAACTTGCAAGATTCAGTTCTCCTTCCACTGTGTAGGTCCTGGGGATTGAACTCAGGTCTTCGTGTGTGGTGGCAAGTGTCTTCACTTACCTCACCAGCGCTAGTACTAGGATGAAAAGAAATGAAAAGAAATGATGATAGCATATACTTCCTAATCTTATAGGAAAGCTTTTTAACTTTTCATCTTTAAGAATCATCTTACCTTTGGGCACATTATATATGGCCTTTGTACTATTTTCTTTTTCCTATTGAAAATAGTCTTTTCAATGGCTGGAAGCCTGGCTTCTCAAGACCAGTTAGTTGTAGCTGGTTTTTGTTGGAAGGGAATGGATAGGTGGACTGGAAGGAGGGCAGAGAGACCCTGTTCTCCTGTGGTCTTGGGTAAAGAAGACAAACTGAACTTCACCGAACCTGGGGTATTTCAGGAAGGGACGAGGTAGGAACAGCGATCTGGGGCTATGGGGACCACCTCTCTCTAGCTGATTTCTCTTCTAAGGTTTCTCTACTGGTGGCATTCTCTGTGGTCTTGGAGGCCTTCCTTTTCTTCTTCTTTATCTCCTCCTTCTTCTCATCCCCCCCCCTACCTCCTCCTCCTTTTACTTGAGAGACTCCAGAGAAAATTCTTTGGTCTGTATCCTGGACCCCCACCTTATACTTGTGAGACCATACTCAAAGGAACCACTGGTTATCTGCATGAGGCCAATGGGAATGAGGAGAATCATAGATTCCAATTAAACAAGAAGTTCACTCTCCTCAGAGGAAACTTTAAAAAGTGGTAGCAACAAGTTTAGCACACTTGCCACAGCCATCTGAACCTTCTTATCTTCAAATGCACCTGAAGTAAATGGCAAGGCATCAACATGCCTTTCCACAGTACTGAAAAAGAATGTGCCGAGTTTCTAACACACTAGGAAATACTCAGCTTTGAGAGCCAGGCCATAATATTGCTTGGGTTCTTGTTTTGAAAGAACACATATTGAAAATATTTTGAAATACATTAGTTTATGCCACTTCTATGAATGTCATTTTGAGTCAGCATACTTTGGTAGTGTAAACTTGGACAGTTCACTTGACATGGCCTTGCCTCAATTTCCTTCTCCAAGTGTGAAGATAAAAATAGGCTGCCTCACAAAATTATTGTAAAGAACCAATCCTTTAGGAAAGCATGTGAAGCAGTGTCTGACGTGCATTAAATCCTCTATTGGGAAAACTGCTAAATTTAGTATATGTGTTAAGAAGGTTTTCATTAAACAAATTAAAAAAGACCCCTGTACAGCAGGTTGAGGGAACATCAAGGAAGAGTGGGTGGAAAGATTGTAAGAGTCAATGAATTTGGATGTTGGCTGTGAGATTGTGCCTTCTAGCTAGGACAGGGAACTCTCATTGACATGGCTCACCATGACCTCTCATTGACACAGCTGCCTAAACAGGACCTGAACTATTCCAATACTATTTGGCCTCTTGTCATACAAGGCAGGTAATTTAACAGGACCCCACTCACAGAGGAATTGCTACAAGCAACTAACTGCTGAGAGAGGGAGAATTAGTATCCAACCATGAGCTCCTGATTGGTTATCCAACACCAATTGATCAGCAACACATAGGCAATTCTGAATGGACTCCCCAGGTTGCATTTACATGTTTATTTGTTTATATACACATGAAACAACAATCAAGAAGAGGACAAGCACACTGTGAATTCTGGGAGGGGTGATGGGAGGGGCAGGAGGGAGGAGAGTAACAACAAACTGATGTAAGTATATTTTAATTAAATAAAAACGCATTTTGAACAATTTGGTCAATAGCTGATTTTGACATTCATAAATTATTTAGGGGTTTTTGACAATGATACAAGTGTTACTATGTGGCTGAGGCTGATCTCAAAACCCACTATGCAGCCCAGCATAGCCTGAAACTAGTAATGCTCTTACCTTAGCACCTTGAGTACTTGGATTATTGATATGTCAATGCCCAGCTTAACATGGTTGTTTGTATTAGTTTGATTTTATGTGTATTTATTTCTGTGGTTTTGTTGATGATCATTCTGTGTTTAAACATTTATTATTTGTAGTTTGGTTTAAATTTTTGTTTCTCCAAAATTTAAGGCATAGATACGATACATGATCCAATAGACAACTACTATTTTGGAGGTCAATGTTTACTATAGTATTTTTAAAACCCTGATATTTAGTACAAATATAACTAGAAATTGGATTCATCAACTAACCAGAGAAAATTCCTATCATATTTTGAATCCCTAGCTGAAAAAAATAAGTATTAAGAGTACAGCTACATTATTTCAGTACAAGAGATAATGTCTCAAGAATCAATGTGGAAACTACAAGCTGTAAGTGAAATACAGGAGTAGTTGAAAAAGCACAAGCCATGAGTGTACAGAATGATCACAGAGCCGCAGGAAAACACCTTTGGCTGTGCAGTGCTGTGCTATGTAATGCTCTCTGATTGTGTTTAATGGAAAGCTTTTAACAGATCACATTGAAACTGGGAAATGAGAATAAAAAATTGTCTGCCCTATTGGTTTCCTTGCTAATCCACTAAAGACTGGCTGTTGCTGAATAGTTAATGGCTGACCAATTCAAGTAACCTATTTTCTATCCAAGAAATATTCTTAAAGATGGGAAGTCATAATGAGGGCACTAAGCTGTAAATCCACAGGTTCTGCTGATCCTGAATCACAGGACTTTTTGCTTTGCAAAAGGCTCTGTAAATCTTCTAGTCCAAACCTTCAATTGAGGCTACTTAAGGGAATTTTTTTAGAGACTTCAAAGGCTTCGTAAGACCATGTATTTGCTAGGACTACTTATTACAGCTAAATCCTCTGAGGCTTTTGAATGTACCCATGTACTGAGAAATTATTCAGCTTGTTGAAGGTCACTTATTAAAATGTGGCTGTGGGCTAGTTGGACAGAAAGAATAGGGGAAAAGGCAGAGGCGGCTGGAGGGTGTTATGTGTTAGTAACTTTGGTTATTACTGAACTGTGGATTGAGTGTGTAGGGATGATCTTATACACGCTAAACAGGTGCCAGTGACCGGAAATAAGACACATTTGTTACACACAAGCATGATACTATTAAATTATTCCAAGTTATAGATTTTTTTGGTGAATTTTTCTTTATGTTCTCCTTTTTTTTTTTTTTTTTTTTTTTTTTACAAAGAAGAAATAGTGTTTGATGGGTTTAATAGATATTTACTGTCAACATATGGTGCTTATAAACCAGAGACACAGGAGGTCTAGAGTTGTATTCTTATATAATTTGAGAAGGAGCACCCCCAGGGGGACCCCATCTTTTCTGTCATATCATTCTCTTTCCTCTATGCTCTCTGAATCCTTTCTGTTTCATGCTGCACTTTCCCACATGGAGTCTTCCAGACCCTTCATTTCACCACCTCGGTCTCCTTTACTTAAAGATTTGCTTATGGGTTTAGCAACTCTGCTCTCAGAGCCGGGGATTCAAAAGGGATATCCAGGAGGCACTTTCAATAGGTGTCTTAGCCAGTGTTCTATTGCCCTGAAGAGACCATGGTAACACTTTTAAAAGAAAGCATTTACTTGGAGCTTGCTTACAATTTCAAAGGTTTAGTCCTTTACTGCAGGGAGCATGGCGGTACCCAGGCAGATGTGGTGTTGGAGAGGTAGTTGGGAGTTCTACATCCAGACTTGCAGACAGCAGGAAGAGGAAAAGTGACACTGGGCTTGGCTTGGGCTCTCGAAACCCCAAAGACCACTCCCAGTGACACGCTTCCTCCAACAGAGCCATGCCTAGTCCAATAAGGTCACACGTCCTAATCCTTCTAAATGAGTGCCACTCCCTGATGAGTAAGCATTCAAACATGTAAGCCTTTGGGGATTGTTCTTATGCAAACAAGCACAATGGGAAATGAGCATGAGGCTTAACGATAGTGAAGGCAAGATTATGTATTCCACACAAAAATTCTTTGTCATGCTAACCCATAGCATATCAAACATTACTGTATTTATGCATTACTATCAAATAGTACCATTACCCATGCATCAGTGACTGATACCAAACCAACCAGTTGAACTGCAAGTTAATTCAACAATTTGTGATTCATAAATGCCCTGGTTGGTCAAACACATGGCTGATACTTCACAATGACTATTAGCTATAAGTTACTGAGTTGTACCTGTAGCTCATGTTTAATTATAAAATGATAAGGTCAGAGTCTTGCAGGAGATGTTATCAGCATAATAAAGGGCTGTGTAATAATCCACTTGTACACTGGAAAGATTTGTCACTGGAATTAGTTTAATAAAATGTTGATTGGCCAGTAACCAGGCAGGAAGTATAGGTGGACAACCAAACTAAGGATGACAGCAAGGAGAAAAGCAAGGTCACAAGTTTCCAGCCAGACACAGAGGAAGCAGGAGATGAACATGCCATGCTAACAAAGGTACCTCCCGTGGCAGAGCATAAATAAGGAATATGGGTTAACTTAAAATGTAAGAGCTAGTTAATAATAAGCCTGAGCTATTGACTGAGCATTTATAATTAATATAAGCCTCTGTGTGTTAATTTGGGAACTAGCTGTCATGTATTTGGGACTGGGCAGTTAGGACAGGAAACGTCCATTTGCATATGGCATCCAAGTTTGGCAAGAATTTCTACATAAAACCCGAGAAAGCTTTAAAAAGAATTCTAAACATACAAAAATAAAGTCAAACTTGGCTTCTTGGTAACTGCCTTTTCTCCAGTGAACTCTGTTTGCAGAGGCATGGCTCCTGTAAGAGATGGCTTCCTGGCTCATTGCAAGTAGAAAAAACAGACGGCTCTTTTAAGAAGTCCTGCTCCCAAACACTTAAATGGTGTTTGTGAGCAGCTGGGGGGCATGCTACACAGTGGCAGCATGGACTCAGAAACTTCCCAGAATTGGGGCAGTAAACATATCTCCCAGAGCTGGTGGTAAACTTACCTCCAACCTAAGACTATACTCTCAGGGAACTGAGGGGGAGGAGCCAGCCACCAGTATGCCATGATCTAAGTTAAGCAGTTTAAGTTTTGCTCAAGCAAACAGAAAAGGTTATAGATGCTCAGTAAAGGACAGATTCAGATTAAAAAAAACCCCCACCTGTAAATGTGTTACAGTGTATTTAAAAGGATGCATAGGCTTGGGAGAGAAAAGAAAAATGGTAGAGAAAATCCTTTAAAAAAGAATAGAGTATATATATATATATATATATATATATATATATATATATATACTCCCTCTCTCTATATATATATAAATTAAATAAGCCACATAAAGATGAAAAATACACAGAGAGTCTGGATACTATATGTTATTGTGTTGTCTTTAAAGTTTTTGACTACTAATGAACAAATGATAACTGCTAACAGACATTTGCTTATGAAAGCCGCCAGATTAAACAAACCTATATATTTTAAAAATATCTTGACTTCAAAATTTAAGTCAAAAGATATGTTACTTTGGAAAAGAGTTCCTGCTTTTATTGCCACAGGAAATGAGAGGCTCTGGATTCATTCTGGGTTGAGAAAAATCAAGTTTGATTGAGGAAGACCCCCTGAAAAAAACCTCCAATGGGGACTAATGCCCAGATGTTCCAACATTTCAGAGCACCTCTGTTGCAGTTTCCTCTGAGTTCTGCATCCAGAAAGACTTCAAGGGTGCTGGCTGAGATGATCCAGCCTTACAGACTACTCCAGTCAGGACTTGAGCATAATCCTAAAGTTTCTCAGGGTCCCCCAATCAGCTGGAAGTAGTCTAGAGAACTATGCCCAAATTTCCAAAAGATGGCTTATGGATATTTATTGTCACTTAAGGGGGGGGGGGTAGTTACAAGTTGTTATGAATGATGGTCAGGAAAAAGCTAAACAAAGGAGATTGAATTCAGGGATCTTTCTCTGAAAATAAAAAGGGGGATATAGAAATAATAGGCTAAAAGAGTACATTATTGAATCTACTTTAATCCAAAAAACAACTATTAATCTTACATATTTTACATTTGTATGAGCTTTGGTTTATTGATACAAATTTAGAGTTATTTTGTTATACTAGATGTGTATTTCTACTCTTGTTTAGGGTATTATGCTTATGCAGCTCATTTAAAATTGTAATGTATAATTAAGAAATACAGATTAATAGTCATCTATAGTAGTCAAACTTATAGTCATGTTAGGTATGTTTTCAAGGTCATACACATATATATTTAGATAGACAGATGATCTTCAAACACTTCAAAAACCCATAGAATATGGCATTTAATTTGTTTAATAACCTAAGGCTTTTCATGACAGTGAGACATGTCTGCTCCTGGCAGCACCAATTTATTTCAGAGAAGATAATGAGCCTTGAAGAAACTCCACATAGAGTTTACTTTCTTTGTGGCAAAAGTTAGACACTGAAAAGGAAACTGCCCTTGCCTCGACTACTGACAATATGCTGTCCAAATTGGACAAACAGGACACAAAAGAAAGTGACTGTTGAACTTTGCAAAGATAAGGTAGGACAGTCCTTTAGAATTCCATGCTTCACAGGAAAGTCAGTAAGATATACTAGGCCTGTAGGCCAGAGTGAATGCCCCAACATTACAGAAAAAACTCTGGGTGACTGTCTAGGCAGCCTGATGTCCCTGTCATTAGGTAACATTTCACTCTTCTGGGGTCATTGATAGAATTGAAGACTAGATAGTTATAGTTATATGCTGTGGATATTGCTCTGTATAAATAAAATGCTGATTGGCCAGTAGCCAGGCAGGAAGTATAGGTGGAACAAGCAAAGAAGAGAATTCTGGGAACAGGAAGGCTGAGGCAGAGAGACGCTGCCAGCCACTGCTATGAAAATCAAAATGTATGGTACCAGAAGGCCACAAGCCATATGGCAACTTATAGATTAATAGAAATGGGTTAATTTAAGATATAAGAACAGCTAGCAAGAAGCCTGAGCCATTAGGCTAAACAGTTTAAACAATATAAGCATCTGTGTGTTTATTTTATAAGTGGGCTGTCGTACTGCATGGCTTGGCGGGACCTGGAGAGAAAACTTCAGCTACAGTTATAGTTAAAGTTTTCTTTAGTTATGATAAAAGATAAATTAGGTACACAACTTTGAACTCACAAAGGTACAATAAAGAATAGAGTATTTTCACTAATTTTGACAAATACAAATAGACTGGATATTGTAACTGTAATTCTTACTTGATAACTGTTTTTGTTGTATATAGTCTTACTAAGTTAAAGTTAAAAACTTCCTTTTTAATTAGACAAAAAGGGGGAAATGCTGTGGAATAATTCTCTTATATACTGTAAAGATTTGTCACTGGAATTGGTTTAATAAAATACTGATTGGTCAGTAACCAGGCAGGAAGTATAGGTGGGCAACCAAACTAAGGATGATGGGAAGGAGAAGGACATGGTTAGGAGTTTCCAGTCAGACACAGAGGAAGCAGGAGATGAGCATGTCATGCTAATAAAGGAAGTGCCATGTGGCAGAGCATAAATAAGAAATATGGGTTAACTTAAAATGTAAGAGCTAGTATTGGCCAAGCATTTGTAATTAATATAAGCCTCTGTTTGGTAATTTGGGAAGTGGCTGCTGGATATTTGGAACTGGGCAGTCAGGATAGGAAATATCTGTTTATAATAAAGACAGCACTATCAAGGGTTGTAGCATTGAAAGCAGTTATGAAGTAAAGAAAAAGCAGAAAAATTTAAGAGGCTGTTGCTTATCTTACATATATCCCCTTTTTGGTACCAGATGGAGTCCAAAAGTTGCATTAGTAGAGCATCTATGACTTACTCGTGGACTTCTTTGAACATTATCTACCTATTTTTGACATTCTCTCTCTCCCTCTCCCTCTCCCTTCCATTAAAAGTAGCTGCAAAGTTTTCTTTTTAGGAGATTGAATATTGATTGTATTGACAGTTACATTCTCAAACTTTCAGAAAGGGAATTATATATTAGTTTTTGATCACTGCCAACAATAAAATTTATTTTTAAAAATGAATTGAAATAAGTATGATCCACAGTAAGTTGTTACTTACTTCTCTATATATATTTCTTCTATATACCCTTTGTATTAGTCAGGATTCTCTAAAGTAACAAAACTTAAAGAATGAATCTCTTATTTATATAGAAAGGAGATTTGTTAGAGTAAACTACAGTCCATGGTCCAACTAAACCAACAATGGCTGGATATGGGAGGAAAGTCCAAGAATCCAGTTGTTGCTCAGTCTGTGAGGTTAGATGTCCCAGCTGGTCTTCAATAGCCTCTGGAATCCCCAAGAAGAAGGCTTTAATACCAGCAAAGAAATGAATTTGCTAGCTTGGCAAGAGAAATGGGAAAATAGCAAAAGTTTTCTTCTGTGTCCTTATACAGGTTTATAGCATAAGGAGTGGCCCATATTAGAGATGGATTAAAGGTGTGTCTTTCTCCCTCAAAGATCCAGGTTAAAAGTGGATCTTCCCACTGCAAATTAAGCAAGAGTCCCTCACAGATGTGACATTCCATTTTTGGGTTTTAGTTAATTCCAGATGTAATCAAGTTGATGACCAAGAATGGCCATCACACCCTCTTAAAATCAAACTTGAGTTTCTTTCTCAGAAACCTTAGGTATATCTGAGTCTAAAATGTGATGATATAAACATACAAAAGGAATTTTGGTGAGGTAGTTTGAATATATTTGTAGAAGGAGAACTTGGAGACATCTTCCCATTTTGTGCCATCACTACTAAATTTGTTAATAGGAAATGATGTTTGGATTTTGGGTTCTAGTGAAACAGAACTTGAGACTTCTGTTTTCCTGTATTTGATAGATAGATATAATATTTTGGTGAATTCCTGATGGTTGTATTGTGGGATTTCACAGAATGCCACTCTTAAGGGTCTAAAAACAGCAACCTTTAAATTAGTATGGTTATCAGAGGAGATCTTCATTGGCAAACTTTGTAGAAATATTGAAAGGCCACTCCCTTACTATTTAAGAATATTCCATCTCTATCCTTCTTAAGGAAGTAGTTTGGCATATAAATGCATAAAGGAAACAGATTGTCTCTGAATATGATCTCATTACTACAAGGAGGTCAAAGTAAGTGTCTTTGGGACTATGGTCCTTTTAGATCAGTTTAGCCTAATTTTTTTCTTATTTCTTTTATTTTTTGAGATTAATATAATTACATGATTTTCCCCTTCTCTTTCCTCCTTCACCCTCCCATATAACCCTCCTTCTTTTTCAAATTTTTGACTTTTTTCATTAATTATTATTCTCTGTGTGTATTCCTAAATACACAAAGACAACCCACTCAATTTGTATAATGTAACATGTATGTATGTTTTAGTTTAGTCTATTTTCTTTTACTGTATTTTTGTGGCTTTTTATAGTTGAATTCGTTAATGAGCATCCTCTGTAGCTGTATCTTTTTCTATCAGGGATTTCAGAATTAGGTAAACAGTCACTCTTTGCTCTACTCTCTTCATCTTCAGTTAAATTCAATCAATATTTATAGAACATGTGTGTAATACAACTTAGAAAATAAAAAAGAAGCCAGTAGCAAACTGATTACTTGAGGTCCCCTGTAAAGACAGTGGTAAAATTATGCTTTTAGCTGCGTTCGTTCAATTAGTTACTGTGTGTTGTCACTTTCCAAGATTTTGTTTGTTTGGTAGAACCAGTGTGGATCTTTTAGTGCATTGCTAACACCATCCAGGAGGGAAACAATATCATTTTTTTCAATAATTGGCTTTGTAGGCTCTGGCTCTTTGACAGCACATGCCAGCTTTCTCTTTCATTTGTGATGATGCTTATGTGTTTAGCCGTCTGTTTTATTCCTCTGCCTGATCCCCATGCCTAGAGGATCTCTTTTTTTGTACAGATGCACAGATTTTCTTCTTACATAAGTCAGTTTACTGATCTTTTTGCTAGCCAGTAACTCTGCCTCTCAGAAAGATCACATGGTTCCATTACTGACCCAGGATGCCCTGGGACACTGATCTGCCAAGGCCTGTCCTGTCTAAGCGTGACATTATATTCTTTTCTGCAGTCACCAGTGTGGCTCAGAAATTGGTGGTTTTTGTCTACTTGTATGTGTGAACACAGTACTGTGTAGCCCTTAGTGTGGAAAGCAGTTTTCAGGGGGACCAGCTCTCCTGTTGTTTCCCTGAAAGCACTACCATGTGATTTTCTGAGAAACCTGTGTGCTGCAGGATGACGTACTGGGTTTTGTCCTTTTGTTTCCTCTCCTTTGGCAATGCCTCAATGTTGTCCTTATGAAGAGACAATAATGCCAGAGAGTGGATGGACAGGCTGAACACAATGATTAGAAGGAAGTGGTTTCCTAGCAACAATAACTATGCAAAGGAAGCCACACTACTTATCCACTACTTATGTCTGCTTTCCTCAGGTTTAAATAACACAGACAGAGGATCTGAATTCTAAGTGTCTGATTCTAAATCATTTCTAGGGGATAGAATTACAGCAAACAATTACTATCCAGAAAGGATTTAGGAATTCAACCAGTGTGTAATATACTTTTACATGTCCGCATCTTCCAAACCATACTTTCCAATTATTATATTAGCGTATTTGAATGTTCACTGGATGCTGCCAAAAAATTGTTAATTATCTCAAAGGCAAAGGAAGTAAATAACTTATACAAGCCCAATTAAAAAAATACATTCGCCCATTATATTTTTAGCATTTGAAAAATATTCTTTCTACTACACTGGCTTAATGATCTGCAGATTAAGTGACATGATGAGAAAGACAGGAATACCTCTGCCCTTTAAAAAAGGCATTTTAGTTCCTTGTAGTAGTTTATTTTAAAGACTATTCTTTTCTGAGTCTGTCACTGGTTTTGCCATTTGAATATTAATGATTTGATGTGATTATTAACCACTGTTTTATAGGTGCGAAACAGCATAGACTTTCTGAATCTTCTGATGAACGTTTTACATTATTTATATGCATTTCAAATCATATGACTGGGCATCATTTTGATGCTAAGTAGTTCATGCAGAGTAGAGAAACCTGTCATGGTATGTGAAAACAAGTATTGATGAAAGAAAAACCATGTGACAAACTAATACTTCTCCCCACCAACCCATCCTTGGAAAAAAAAAAAACAGTCATTGCCCATTACTATCTCAAATATCATGACTTACTTATATTTGGGAAACATTACTGAATATATAGTTGCAAATTCCCGAAAAGAAAAACATTTCTTGGAGTAAAACTACGTAAGATATAGAGAAATTCTATCCAATAGACATTTAATATCAAGGCTGGCCAAATGATTCAGCCAATGGAGATGTTTGCTACTCCTCAGCATTCTCTGAACAGTCAGGATCCCATGTCATGTGCATATAAAACATGCACAAAATAAATACAATTAGTTAATTTTAAAATATGGCATATCCAGAAAACAAACAGTTTAAAAAAAAAACAGGCCTGCCAGAAAACTAGATTATGGTGATATTTTATTTGTACTAAAATGTGATTTGTATGTTAATAAATAAAGTTGCCCAGGGGTCAGAGCTATTAGCAAGCCATAGCAAAAGCTGGGCGGTGGTGGTGCACGCCTTTAATCCCAGCACTTGGTAGGCAGAGCTAGGTAGATCTCTGTGTGTTCAAGGATACAGCCAGCATTGGAAACACACACTTTTAATCTCAATACCAACCATAGAAGACCTGGAGGTCTGTACAGACAGGCAGTGACTAGGAGGTCATGTGGTTGGGTTTACAACCAATGAGAAGGCAGAACAGAAACTTTATAAAAAAGACAGACACATAGGAAGCATGTCTCTTTCGGAGAAGTAGGACAACAGCAACAGTGAAGGGTAAGGTTTTTAGCTCTTAGCTATTGCTCTGACCTCTTGGCTTTCATCTCTGTATTAGCTCTGTGTTTCTTATTTAATAAGATGGTTATATCTACACTAGATAGCCTGCCTGCAGATCTTCTCTTCTCCCTCTGTTCAATCAGATCCAATCTCTCAGTCTCATCCCCAGTTTTGCAGCAGAACACCTATGGCAGCCTTCCCTGCCACCTTGTTCCCATTTCCTGTGGATCCCACAGATCTTCCCCCTCTAACTGCCCACTCCTGACTCTTTGCTTTGTCTCAACCCTGAACCCCTGCAGGTACCCTATTAACCCAAGGGCCACTCCTGCCAAGGTAACAAGTATGCTGCAGATGGACCCAAACCTTTCCTTCTGCGCCTCCAGAACCAATCTCCTGGTCTCATCCCCAGATTTATAGCACAAAACCTGCTGCAATCCCCCTTCCTCTCTGACCCCATCCCCAACAGATCACAAAAATCTTCTTCAACCTTCCTTCCCCAGCTCATCCTAGTATCCCAGCCTTCAACACCAGTAGGCTTTCCTTGTGAACCCACCAGCTGAGCAGGCCAGGGAATCAGGGAAGATAACTGAAAACCTCATCTCCTCTTCCTCGTCTCCAAACCCAATCCCACAATTTCATCCCTATCTCTGCAACCTATCACCTGCTTCAGCCTCCCTTCCTCTCTGCCCACATCCCCTGTGGATTCCACAGACCTTATCCTCCTAACTTCCTTCTTCCCTCTTGCTTTATTCAAGCCCCCAACTCCAGCAGACACTCTCTGCCAAACCACAGATCACTCTTGCCAGGGAAGCAGGGTTGTAAGTATCAGTTCCCAATATCCAGAAACACAGTTTACCTCAAACCCCAATGGCCACAATTATCAGGTCAAAAAGATTTCTTATCAGGCAACACAAAGGCATCCCATGCTCCAAAAACCCAGAGAGGAAACAGAAATCAAGGAACAAAACAAACACCCAACGAAGACAAATCCAGAAATCAGCACCTAAACACATAACCATCCCAATACATGATGCCTAGATGTCAGTGTGAAAATACAATCAATAGAGCCAGAGCAATATGTCTCCACTAGTGCCCAGCTACTCTACAACAGCAGGCCCCAAATATCTGTGAAACATAGCTGAAATACAAGAAAAAGACCTTAAAATCACCTGTATGAAGATGATAGAGGTCCTGAAAGGGGACATAAAAAAAAATTCCTTAGAGAAGTGCAGGAAAATATAAACAAACAGTGGAAGCAAACTGAGCAAGACCTGGAAATGGAAATAGAATGAATAAAGAAGACACAAACTGAGGGAATTCTGGAAATAAAAAAAATTCAAATTTGAACAGGAACTACAAAGGCAAGCTTTACCGACAGAATACAAGAGATAAAAAAAAGAATCTCAGCTATAGAACATATAATAGAATAAATGGATACATCAGTCAAAGTAAATGTTAAATCTAAAAAATTGCTGACTCAAAATATTCAGGAAATCTGGGACACTCTGAAAAGACCAAACCTATGAATAATAGGAATAGAGGACGGAGAAAAATCCCAAGTCAAAGTCACAGGAAATATTTTCAACAAAATCATAGAAGAAAATTTCCCTAACCTAAAGAAGGAGATACCTATAAAGGTATATGAAGCACATAGAACACAAAATAGATTGGACCAGAAAAGAACCTACAGAACAAAGAAAGAATATTAAAAGCTACAAGGCAAAATAACCAAGTAACATATAAAGACAGACCTATTAGAATAACACCTGACTTCTCAACAGAGATTCTAAAAGCCAGAAGGAGCTGGACAGATGTCTTGCAGGCTCTAAGAGACTCACAGATGCCAGCTCAGACTACTATAGTCAGCAAAACTTTCAATCACAATAGGCAAAGAAAACAATATATTTCATGATAAAGTCAAATTTAAACAATCTCTGTGTAGCTGATGTTTTCTCCAGTCCTGCCCAGCTCCACAGACCCCACAGCCACTTATAAAATAATCATTCAGAAGCTTATATTAATTAAAACTACTGGGTCATTAGCTCAGGCCTACCACTGACTAGCTCTTACATTTAAATTAACCCGTTTCTGTTAATCTATATGTTGCCACATTTTCTGTGACTTTACCTGTGTGCCATTACATGCTGTTCCATGGATGGCAGGCTGGCGTCTGTTGACTCAGTCTTCCAGTGTTCCCACAATTCTCCTTGTCTGCTTATCCCACCTATACTTCCTGTCTAGCTACTGGCCAATCAGCATTTTATTTATCAACCAATCAAAGCAACATATTCACAGCATACAGAGCGATATCCACAGCATCTCTGTCTACAAATACAGCCTTATAGGAGATGTTAGACAGAAAGCTCCAATGTAAGGAGGTTAAGTACAACATTGAAAATACAGGGAATAAATAAATTCATACCAGCAAAATTAAAAGAAGGGGAACACACACATACACACACCACTACCACCACCACCACCACCACCACCACCACCACCACCACCACCAACAACAACAACAACAACAACAACAACAACAAAAAGAAATAACAGGAAGCAATGATCATTGGTCATTGATATCTCTCAATATCAATGGACACAATTACCCAATAAAAAGACATAGACTAACAGAAAGGATATGAAAACAGTATCTGTCCTGCTGCTATATCCAAGAAATGCACCTCAACTTCAGGGATAGACATTACCACAATGTAAAGGGTTAGAAAAAGATATACCAAGCAAATGGACCTAAGAAACAAGCTGGTATAGTCATTTTAATATCTAATGAAATAAACTTCAAACCAAAACTAATCCAAAGAAGGACATTACACACTCATCAAAGGAAAACTCCACCAAGAGGACATTTTAATTCTTAACATCTATGCCCCAAATATAGGAACACCCATGTTTGTAAAATAAATACTACTATAGATCAAATCACATATTGACCCTCATACACTGATAGTGGGAGTCTTCAATACTTCAATGAACAGGTCATCCAGGCAAAATCTAAACTGAGAAAAACTGGAGCTAACAGATGTTATAAACCAAATGGCCCTAACAGATATTGCAGAACATTTCTCCCAGACACAAGAACAAATCTTCTCTGCATCTCATGAAACTTGCTACAAAATTGATCACATATGTAGATCCAAGGCAAGTCTCCATATACAAGAAACTTAAAATAATTCCCTGTATACTATCTCACCACAATGGATCAATGCTGGATATCAACAAAAACAGAAACAATAGAAAGCTTACAAACTCATGAAAACTGAATAACTATCAACTGAATGAAGTACGAGTCAAGAAAGAAGTAAATAAGAAATTAAACACTTTCTAGAATACAATGAAAGTGAGTACACAGTACACCCAAACTTATGAGACACAATGAAAATAGTTCTTTTTTTTTTAGGGGTGAAAACCTAAGAGAGATCAGAGGAATAGGAACAGCCACATGCTAACCTCACCTCACCAACTCTGTAGCTTCCAAAAGCAAGATACTTCCTGTCTACCCACACATATATATCTTGCTGTTCTGCCATCTGATTTACTCTCTCTGTCCAGCTACATCACTTCCTCTTCCTGCCCAGCTCTGTCACTTCCTCTCTGTCTGTACAGACCTCCAGCTTCTGGACAGTCACCCGAGGTTTCCCTGCAATGCTGGAGCATCATCTTTGGCCTACAGGCTTAGCATGTCTGACAGACTCATTTGTGAAGCAGGATGTATGCAAAGCCTACAGCTTGACCCCACATTCTGTGAGAGTATTCCACATACCAGATAAACTTGAATTACACCAGTGTCATGTCATGATTCAAAATTTTAAATTCTGGAAATTGCTGGTGTTTTTGGAATTTGGCTTCCCATTCTTCTCGGCTTGTGGGTGGCTTCATTTCCTTTACTAAATGCCAGTCTACCATTGAGAGGTCAGACTCCGTCAGTCTAGTTACTCCTCTAAGAATAACTGCTCCAGCTACTGTTCCACTGCTCACCAGGAGCCGTAGGTCCACTGCCTGTTCAGCTGCTTTTGAAGGAAAGGGCACTGTACCTTTTCCAGATAGCAAAGTCACTTCAGCGATGGTGTCATATTGTCCTGGCCTCAGAGGATGCCTGTTGCCAAAGCTGCAACTACACTTGTTTTGGCAAGGATTGGTAGTCCTTTGTTTTGTGTCCTGCCTGTCCATTTTGGACAGCATACTGTCAACAGTCGATGTGAAGGCACTTTTTTGCCCAGTGGCTAACTTTTGCCATAGTGAAAGTAATTCCATGTGGAGGTTCTTCAATGCCCATATCTTCTCTGAAGTAGATTGGTGTTGCCAGGAGCAGACATGTCTCATAGTCATAAAAAAAAATCTATGTTATTAAAACATCTTAAATTCCATATTCTGTAGATCTCTGAAGGGTTTGAAGATGACCTGTCTCTCTAAAATATCTCTCCTTGACCTTGAAAACATACCTAATATAACTACGAGTTTGATTGTAATGACTAACTATTAACTTTAATTTCTTCATATCCTAATAGTTGGTAATAATAACTTTCAAGGATTAGCAAATTGCATTGCTTTGTTAAATGAACTGTATAGGTACAATATCCTAAACAAGATTAGAAATATACGTACAGCATTTTCTAACAAAATCAATCTCAAATTTGTATCAATATATATAATTTGTATACAATATACAAAAATCCAATCCAATGTAAAATATTTAAAACTAGTAACTAGTAGTTGCTTTCTAAAAGTAAATTCAATAATCTACCTTTTTATCTTATCATATCTATATAAATCAATTTCAAATATGTAGCAAAATACATAATTTATATACAATATACAAAAATCCAATCCAAGGTAAAAATATTTAAAACTAGTAGTTGCCTTTTAAAAGTAGATTCAATAATCTACCTTTTTATCTATATCATATCTATAACCTCTCTTTTTTCTTTTCAGAGTAGATTCAATGATCTACCCTTTATTCTTTCATTTTTATATCTTTTTTTAGAGTAGATTCAATAATCTGCATCTTATCTATATCCTCTTTTTTTCTTTTTCTTTTATTTTTCAAACAAGATCCTTAATTCTAATCTCCTTTGTTTAGTCTTTTTCCTGATCATTAACAATAACAACTTGTTTTTTTAATTAAGAAAAAATTTTCATTCATTTTGCACACCAATCAAAGGTCCCCCTCTTCCCTCCTTCTGTGCCCCCAGCTCCCCCTCCTAGCCCACCCTACTTCCCACCACAAGAAGGTAAGGTCTCCCATGGGGAGGCACATCCAGTAGAGGCAAGTCCAAGCCCTTCCCCCTGCTTCAAGGCTGCACAAGGTATCCATCCCATCATAGGTAGTGGGCTCCACAAAGCCTGCTCATGCACCAGGAATGGATTCTGATCCTACCGCTAGGGGGTCCTCAAGCAGATCAAGCTAAACAATTGTCTCTCCATGCAGAGGGCCTAGTCCAGTCCTGTGCAGTCTCCACAGCCATTGATCCAACTTTCATGAGTTCCCACTAGTTTGGTTTGATCATCTCTTCAGGTTTCCCCATCATGATCCTGTGCACTTGCTCATAGAATCCCTCATGAGGCAAAGTCTGGAGAGATCTCATACACAGCACACCTGAAAGCTCTAGAACAAAAAGAAGTAACCACACCCAAGAAAAGTACACAACAAGAAAAAATCAAAACAAGGACTGAAAAAATAAAAGAAACAAAGCGAACACTACAAAGAATTAAGAGTTGGTCCTTTGAGGAAATCAATAAGATAGACAAATGCTTATCAAAATTAACTAAAAGTCAGAGAGAGAATATCCAAATTAACAAAATCAGAAATGAAAAGGAGGACATAACAACAGATACCAAGGAAATCCAGCAAATCATAAACCCATATTTTAAAAACCTGCACACCACCAAATTAGAAAAATTTAAAAGAAATGGGTAATTTTCTCAACAGGTCCCACTTACCAAAGTTAAATCAAGATCAGATAAGCAATTTAAATAGAATAGCAACTCCTAGTAAAATAGGAGTGATCAAAACCACCCAATTAACAAAGGGCCAAATTCTACCAAACTTTCAAAGACAGTTAATACCAATACTCCTCAAATTATCCCACACAGTAGAAACAGAACGGACATTGGCCAATTATTTTTTAAGAGGCTACAGATACCCAGATACTCAAACTACATAAAGACCCAATAAAGACAGAGAATTACACACCAATTTTCCTTATTAACATAGATACAAAAAATACTTTCAAATATAATCCAAACACACATAAAAAATCCACCCACCATGATCAAGTAGGCTTCATCCCAGAGATTCAGAAATGGTTCAACATACAAAAATCTGTCACTGTAATCCACCATATAAACAAACTGAAAGAAAAAAAAACCCACATGATCATTTCATTAGATAGAGTAAAGGCCTTTGACAAAATCCAACAGGCCTTCATGATGAAACTCCTGGAGAGATTAGGAATATAAGAGACATACATAAACACAATAAAGGCAGTTTACAGGAAGTCTATAGGCAGCGTGAAATTAAATGGAGAGAAACTCAAAGCAATTCTACTAAAATCAGAAAGAGGACAAGGTTGTCCACTCTCTCCGTATCTATTCAGCTTAGTACTTGAAATCTTAGTTAGAGATAAGACAACTGAAGGAGCTTGAGGGAGCACAAATTGGAAAGGAAGACACCAAAATATCTTTATCTGCAGATGATATGATAATATATATAAGTGACCCTAAAAATCCTGTCAGGGAACCGGGGAACTCCTACAGCTGTCATAGATTGTCAGCAAAGTATCTGGACACAAGAATAGCTGAAAAAAAACTGACAAAAGACAAAAGCATTTCAGAAAAATATTTATGCTATTAGGATGAGGGAACATTTATATATATATATTATATATAAAAATGTTCATGAACAAATGGTTCAAGTACAGTAAAAGTAATTCCTGAAAATGAAAAAAACATGCAAAGAAAGCATAAAAATAATATGAAGTGCTGCTGTTGGAAGATACTTGCAACAAGTATAAGAAAAATACTGTTACTAAAATAAAATAAAAATAGAAGTTCGGAAGAAGATTTCCCCTGAAAAAACAAAAAACTCAGTAGAAAACTATGAAGAAACAAGACAGAAAGCGTGCATATCATAATGAAAAGCATGGATGGCTAACATAAGCAAAAAATAATAATAAAGCACATAAGCAATTATCAGTTGTCAAAAAAGTAAAGTTTCGAAATTCAGTTTGACATCTCTCAGCACCTATTGTATTGGCATAAATTTACAAACAATACAAGATTGCCATGCTCTTCATATCTATTCAATATATTCAAATTCAAAACTTGAAGTCTTAGCTAATGCAATAAGACCTGTGAATAAGATCAAGGCAGTACAAATTGGAAAGGAAAGAAGAAGCCAAAGTATGATATAATAATATAGATAAGTGACCCTAAAAATCCCACCAGAGAACTCCTACAGCTGATAAACCCTTTCAGCAAAATAGCTGGAAGCAAAATTTGTACACAAACATCAGTAGTCCTCCCACATACCATTGACAAACAGACTTAGCAAGACATCAGGGAAACAACATCTCTGACAATAGCCTCAAGTAATATGAAATATCTTGAGGTAACTCTAATTATGCAAGTGAAAGACTTATATGATTAAAAGCCTTAAGTCTTTGAAGAATGTTATTGAAGAAGACATGAGAAGATGGAAAGACCTCCCGTGGTCATGGATTGGTAGGATTAACATAGTAAAAATGACCTTCTTAACAAAAGAAATCTACAGATTCAGTGAAATCCCCATCAAAATTTCAAAACAATTTTACACAGATCTCCAAAGGATAAATCTCCACTTCATATAGAAACACACAAACCCAGGATAGCTAAAACAATCCTGAACAACAAAAGAACAGCTGGAGGTCTCACCAGTCCCGATTTCAAGTTGTACTATAGAGCCATAGTAATAAAAACCACATGATATTGGCATAAAAGAGACAGCTGGATCAACTGAAGACACAGACACAAATCCACATGTCTATGAACACATGATTTTTGATAAGATACAGCATCTTCAACAAATGGTTCTAGTCAGTGTGGATATCTGCATGTAGAAGAATGCAAATAAATCTGTACTTACTACCCTGCACAAAACTCAACTCCAGATGGATCAAAGACCTCAATATAAAACCAGAGACACTTAACCTGATAGAAGAGAAAGTGGGGTATAGCCTTGAGCTCATTGGCAAGGGAGAAGATTTTCTGAACAGAACACCAATAGTGTGGGCACTAAGATCCACAATTAATAAATAGGACCTCATGTAACTGAAAAGCAAAAGAAGCTATCATTAGGACAAAGAGGAAGCCTACAGAATGGGAAAATTTTTCACCTACTATACATCTGATAGAGGACTAATATCCAAAATATGTAAAGAATTCAGGAAACTAGGTATCAAAAAACCAAATAATTTAACTAAAAATGGGTTACAGATCTAAGCAGTGAATTCTCAATAGATGAAACTCAAATGACAGAAAAACACTTAAGTGTAGCATGAATCTTAAACAGTCTTATTAATAAAACAAATCTGAGCCAGGTATTGGGGTGAACTGGAAGATCAGAGAACTAGAACAAGCCACAGCTACCTCACCTCGCCAGATCCTCAGCTGTTCTTGTTTCCTCAGACTGGAAGCCTCTGTGTCCTCATATCCGAATGGCTCTCAGCTGAACTGTGCTGCTAGAATCCTGAAAGCTTAACCAGCCAAATGCTTAACCAGCCAAATGCTTAACCAGCCAAATGCTTCTAGTTTCTGGTCTCCACACCTTATATATCTTTCTGTTTTTGCCATCACTCCCTGGGATTAAAGGCTGGCTTTCTGGGATTAAAGGCGTGGGTCACCATGCTTGGCTGTATCCTTGAACAGATGGATTTCTGCCTCTGGAATGCTAGGATTAAAGGCATGTGCTACCACTGCCTATCCTTTACGTTTAATATTGTGGTTGTTCTGTCTCTGACCCCAGATAAGTTTATTAGCATGCACAATATTATGGGGAACACAATACCACCACACTTAAGGAAATGTTAAACATCCTTATCCATCAGGGAAACATAAATGGAAACTTCTTTGAAATTCCATCTCACACCTGTCAGAATGGCTAAGATCAATAACACAAGTGACAGCTCATGCTGGTAAGGATGTGGAATAAGGGGACACTCGTCCATTGCTGTTGAGAGTTCAAACTTATATAGCCACTGTGGAAATCAACATGGAGGTTCCTCAGGAAATTGTGAATGGATTTAACTCAAGATCCAGCTATACAACTCTTGGGCATGTACCCAAAGGATGCTTCATCCTACCACAAGGACACTTGCTCTACCATGTTAACTACTGCTCTATTCATAATATCCAGAAACTGGAAACAACCTCGGTGTCCCTCAACAGAAGAATGGATAAAGAAAATGTGGTACCTTTTACATAATGGAGTATTACTCAGCTGTTAGAAAAAAATGACACCATGAAATTTACAGTCAAGTGGATAAAACTAGAAAAAATCATCCCGAGTGGGGTATGTATGTATTCATTTGTATCTGGATATTAGTCATGGAATAAATGATAACCAAGTTACTCTCCTTAAACCTAGATAGGACAGACATAGAGAAAGGAAGGGGCTGGGTGCACACATGTGTCTCCCTGAGAGGGAGAAATAGAATATATTTCATATGTCAAGTTGGGGGCAGGTGGGGATGGGAATTGGAGTATTGGGTGAGAAGGGCCAGGGAAGATAGGGTTGATGGAGCGAATGAAGGGAGAGGCAGTTGGAAGTGACAGGCATTTGAGGGATTGAGGAAACCTAGAGCAGCTTAAACTCCCTAATACACGTGAAGGTGATTCTAATGAAGTCTCCTACCAATGGGGGAGACAGAGTTTTAATTGGCCCTCTCTTGTCACCAAAGGAGGCTTCCAATAGGGAGACTGGGTTGCATTCAGTGGAGTTGTTTAGCCGAGGGGGTCTGATGGTAATCCCCAAACAACCCAAGTTGTTGCTAAGACAAAGGATTGCTCTCTGCAAACTGAGAGCAGGGCCCCGTTGCTAAGGACAACACCAACATAACTCATTGAACATGGAGAAGTCTTGCTGGTGCCCACACGGAGCTTTCACTCCTACAGTCTTTGGTGTAGGAAGATACTCTGCAGGTCATCAAGGGAGAAACATAAAAAAACAACCCAGCCACAAAACCTTTGACCACCATCTATCCTCTCTGAAAGATATGCAAGGGCAATAGTGGCACAGAACTTGTGGGAGTAGCCAAGCAGTGTCTGATTTGACTTAAGGCCCACTCCACTGTGTGGAACCTATACCTGACACTGCTTGGATGATCAAACACCAGAGACTAGATAGCCGTAGATCTAGAGTAAAACCAAACACTACGGGTCTTGGAAAAATAAAGGTATCAATTAAATGACTCCTAATGATATTCTACTATACTCATAGGTCAGTGCCTTATTCATTCATAATCTGAGACGCTTCATCCTGCAGCAGACGGGAATAAATTTTAGATACTTAGAGATTCAAATATTCATTTTTGGGTTTCTGCTGCATGAAGAAGCCTCCTAGGGCAGGAGTTCTGTGCATGAGTGGGTATGTGGTGGCCAAACTGGATCAACATCAGCTGTCATTCTTTTTGCCCTTCATATTTTTTTTTCAGCAAAATCTCTGAATCTGGAGCTCACTGATTCAGCTCAGCTGGCTGGGAGCAAGCCTCAGAGATCTGCTGTCTGCACCTCTCCAGAGCTGGAACTAAAAATGCAGACTTCCAAAGGAGGGAAGCAACCAACAGGTTGACCCCACTATGATGTCTATAAACCACAACAATGACCTGCTAGCAAGACAACCCTAAGGGTTCAGTAGCAGCATGAATATCCTGGTGGTAACCATTGGTTCTCTAATTGGACTTAAGATCCACTCAGCAAGAGGGGAATTATATCTGGTATCAGAAACCTAACCAACTACCCAGGGCTAGTGAAGTCATGGATCTTGGAGGAGAACCACCACTTTATTAAACCAATGTAATACCTAATTACACTCTAAATATTTGTCCTTATGCCCACAGATAAGAATAGTCCCCACCATTCGTCAAGGAAACGGTTTTTGTTTGTTTTTTTTTTTTTT
>CABHPR010117141.1:0-27417 GCA_902168415.1 Peromyscus melanophrys
GCTTAACCAGGCCAAATGCTTCTCCAGGCCAAAGGCTTCTCCAGGCCAAAGGCTTCTAGTTTCTGGTCCTCACACTTTATATACCTTTCTGCTTTCTACCACCACTCCCTGGGATTAAAGGTGTGGGTCACCATGCCTGGCCATTTCCAATGTGGCCTTGAACTCACAGAGATCCAGAGGGATTTCTGTCTCTGGAATGCTAGGATTAAAGGCGTATGCTACCACTGCCTAACCTCTGTTTCATATTGTGGCTGTCCTGTTCTCTGACCCCAGATAAGTTTATTAGCATACACAATATTTTGGGGAACACAATACCACCACAGGGTGATTTTTTTCTGGTTCCATCTTTTTGCCTACAAATTTCATAATGTCATTGTTTTTAACAGCTGAGTAATACTCCATTGTGTAAATGTACCACATTTTCTTTATCCATTCTTTGGTCGAGGGACATATAGGTTGTTTCTAGTTTCTGCCTATGAGTAAAGCTGCTATGAACATAGTTGAGCAAATGTCCTTGTGATAGATTGGAGTGAACTTTGGGAATATGTCCAGGAAGTGGTATAGCTGGGTCTTGAGCTATATATCATTTCCAATTTTCTGAGAAATCACCATATTGATTTCCAAAGTGACTGTACAAGTTCGTACTCCAACCAGCAATGGAGGAGTGTTCCTCTTGCTCCACATCCTTGCCAGCACGAGCTGTCACTTGTGTTATTGATCTTAGCCATTCTGACAGGTATAAGATAGAATATTAGAGTTGTTTTAATTTGCATTTCCCTGATGGTTAAGGATGTTGAACAATTTAAGTGTTTCTCTACCTTTTGAGATTTCTTATTTCCATTTTGTTTTCCCATGATCTATCTCCTTTTGTTGTCTTATTGTTCTAGCTAGAACTTCAAGTACTATATTGAATAGATATGGAGAGAGTGGACAGCCTTGTCTTGTTCCTAATTTTAATGGAATCACTTTTAGTTTCTCTCCATTTAGTTTGATGTTGGCTGTCGGCTTGCTGTAAATTGCCTTTATTATGTTTAGGTATGTTTCTTGTATTCTTGATCTCGCCAAGACCTTTAACAGGAAGGGGTGTTGGATGTTGCTGAAGGCTTTTTCAGCATCTAATGAGATGATCATATGGTTTTTTTCTTTCAGTTTGTTTATATGGTGGATTATGTTGATAGATTTTCATATGTTGAACCATCCCTACATCTCTGGGATGAAGCTCATTTGATCATGGTGGGTGATCTTTTTTTTATATATTCTTGGATTTGGTTTGCAAGTATTTTTTTGAGCATTTTGCATCAATGTTCATGCAGAAAAGTGGTCTGTAATTCACTTTCTCTTTGACGCTTCATATAGTTTGGGTATCAGGGTGACTGTGGTCTTATAAAATGAATTTGTCAATTTTCCTTCTGTTTCTGTTTTGTAGAAGATTGAGGAGTATTGGTATTAGCTCTTCTTTGAAAGTCTGGTAGAATTCTGCACTAAAACCATCTTCCCATGGACTTTTTTTTGGTTGGTAGACTTTTAATAACTGCTCCTATTTCTTTGGGGGTTATAGATCTATTTAAATTGTTCATCTGATCTTGATTTAACATTGGTATGTGGTACCTATCAAGAAAATTGTTCATTTATTTTATCTATTCCAGTTTTGTGAAGTATAGATTTTTGAAGTATGACCTAATGAATCTTTGGATTTCCTCAGCGTCTGTGTTTAGATATCCCTTTTCATTTCTGATTTTAATTTGGACATGTTTCCTTCTTTTTGTTCTAGAGCTTTCAGGTGTTCTGTTGTCAGTATGAGAGCTCTTTAATTTCTTTATGAAAACACTTAGTGCTATGAACTTTCCTCTTGGAATCACTTTCATTGTGTCCCAGAAGTTTGGGTATGATGTGCATTCATTTTCATTGAATTTTAGGAAGTCTTTAATTTCTTTTTTTATTTCTGCCTTGACACAATAGTCTTTCATTAGGGCGTTGTTTAGTTTCCATGTGTTTGTAGGCTTTCTTTTGTTTCTGATCTCAAGTTTAATCCATGGTGGTCTGACAGGATACAGGGGGTTATTTAAATTTTCTTGTATCTGTTGAGACTTACTTTGTGACTGAGTATGTGGTCAGTTTTGGAGAATGATCTGTGAGGTGCCAAGAGAAGGTATATTCTTTGGTGTTCAGGTGAAATGTTCTGTAGGTATCTGTTTTGTCTATTTGATTGAAAATGACTGTCAGCTCCTTTATTTCTCTATTTAGTTTCTGTGTGGATGACCTGTTTATTGATGAGAGTGGGGTATTGAAGTCTCCCACTATTAATGTGTGAGGTTCAATGTGTGGTTTAAGCTTTAGTAATGTTTCTTTTACAAATGTGGGTGTCCTTATGTTTGGATCATAGATGTTAAGAATTGAAATGTCATCTTGTTGGATTTTTCCTTTGATGAACATAAAATGTCCTTCTCCATCTCTTTTGATTAATTTTGGTTGGAAGTCTATTTTGTTATATATTAGAATAGCTATACCAGCTTGCTTCTTGGGTCCCTTTGCTTGGAATATCTTTTTTCAAAACTTTACTCTGAGGCAAAGTCTTTTTTTGATATTGAGGTGTCTCAATATCAAAATGTTTATGCTTGCAGCAGAGGGATGGATCATGTTTTCACATCCATTCTATTAGCCTGTGTTTTTATCGGGAATTTGAGCCCATTGATATTGAGAGATATTAATGACCAATGATTGTCAATTCTTGTTATTTTGTTGCTGCTGTTGGTAGTGTGTGTGTGTGCTTGAGTGTGTGTGTTTACATTCTTTTGGTTTTGCTGGTTTGAGATTTTTTTATTGCCTGTGTTTTTGTCAGTGTAGTTGACTTTATCATTTTTAAAATATATCATAAGATATGACTTTGAAGCTTTTAATTATCTCACATTTAAAATATACTAAATATATGAATATTAATTTATCAGAAATCTATATACCTGCTCTCAATACTTAACATGCTAATTTTACCATTATTTATCAAACAATAAGAAGCCTCTCCTAACTAGCACTATTTTAGTTTTCTGATAAATATTTAAATATTTCTAGAAAAAGAGTTTTTTGAATAAGTACTCAGTTGTAATTCTTGTCTATTTGCTATTGTGTCTTCAGTCTTTATGTGTCTTTCACCTGGAACTCATCTATATTTTATTCCTAATAATCCCAACACACAGAGAACTTTAAAATTATTAGTAAATTGTATAAATAAATGCCTTTTTTCCTCATTGAAAACATATTTAAGACTTCTGTTGTATATATACACCCACAAATATGATTGCTAGATCATACAGGAATTATATACATATTTTTTGAGGAACTTCCTTGGGTTTTCATAATGGCCCCTCAATTTACATTCCAATCAAGAAAGTTCAAGCCGGGCGTTGGTGGCGCACGCCTTTAATCCCAGCACTCGGGAGGCAGAGCCAGGCGGATCTCTGTGAGTTCGAGGCCAGCCTGGGTTACCAAGTGAGTTCCAGGAAAGGCGCAAAGCTACACGTAGAAACCCTGTCTCGAAAAAAACCAAAAAAAAAAAAAAAAAAGAAAGTTCAAGAGTTTCTTCATAATCATGCTCACATTTACATTTGACCTTCTAGAACAGTCATTCAAGCAGATTTGTGTGGTGACGATATTTCATTGTATTTTTATTAGTGCATTTCTATTATGAGTACTGTTGTACCTTTTCAAGTACCCTTTGTCCATTAACGTGTCTTCTTTGAGGGAAATGTCTATTTTTCCTTTCTACATTTTAAAATTTTGTTATTTTTTTCTAGTTCCATCCATTTGCCTGCAAATTTCATGATGTCATTGATTTTCTCTGCTAAGTAGTACTCCATTGTGTATATGTACCACATCTTCTTAATCCATTCTTCAGTTGAGGGACATCTATGTTGTTTCCAGGTTCTGGCTATTACGAATAATGCTGCTATCAACATTATTCGGGGAATGTGTCCTTGTGGTATAATTGAGCATTCCTTGGGTATATGCCCAAGAGTGGTATAGCTAGAAAATATCATCCTGAGTGAGGTAACCCAAACTCAAAAGGACAAACATGGTATGCACCCACTTGTAAGTGGTTACTAGATATAAAGCAAAGGATAATCAGACAACAACCCACAACTCCAGAGAAGATAGCTAACAAGGAGGACCCAAAGAAGGACACATGGATTGTCCTGGGAAGGGGAATAAATGAGATCTCCATGAGTAAACTGGGGGTTAGAGGTGGACTATGGAGGGTAGGGGATAGGGGATGAGAACATAAGGGAATGGGATGGTCGAGCTAGAACAGGGATGGAGGGGGAAAGCAATGAAGGAGATACCATGATAGAGGGAGATATCATGGGGATAGAGAGAAACCAAGTGCTAGGGAAGTTGCCAGGAATCCCCAAGGATGACCTTAGCTTGGACTACTAGAAATAATGGAGAGTGTGCCTGAACTGAACTGGCTTACCCCAGTGATCAGACTGGTGAATACCCTAACTGTCATCACAGAGTTTCCCTCCAATGACTGATGGAAGCAGATGCAGAGATCCACAGCCAAACGCCGGGCAGAGCTCTAGGAGTCCAGTCAAAGAGAAGAGGGATTCTATGAGCAAGTGCATCAGGATCATGATGGGGAAACCTGCAGAGACACCAAACCAAACTAGTGTGAACTCATGAAAGTTGGATCAATTGCTGTGGAGCCTGCATGGGACTGGACTAGGCCCTCTGCATGGCGAGACAGTTGTGTAGCGTGATCTGCTTGGGGAGCCTGTCGGAGCCTGCCAACAGTCAGCTGGGTAGCTGGGTACAGATTGTAGAGACAATGAAGAAGACAGAAAAGAGTTGAGAGATCTGCCGGTCAATGAGGGACAGCCCCGAGTTCATTTCATAGCCAGCTTATATACAGTTTTGAAGTAGAACAATGCACAACACAGGCATTCAACCACTATTATCTTTCCTTGTGTCAAGGAGCAGGCAATTTCATTTTGTATCTCTATGTACCTCCAACTGGCATCAGCAGCCTGCGTCTAGCTAGATAATGTTTTCCTTCCTGTGGGCTAATCAGGACTTTCTCACAGCCCTTCAAGGAGACTCTGTGCGCTAATCAGGACTTTCTTATAGCCCCAGAACAAGCAAGCTTGAACTCTATTGACTCAGAATAGACTTCAGATTCAAACTGGGAAACTGAGTCAGTTGTCAGCTCCCACAGGGGCCCCCTGGTGGTAGGAACAGAATCTATCCCTGGTGCATGAGCTGGCTTTTTGGAGCCCACTACCTATGTTGGGACACCTCGTGCAGTGTTGAGGCAGGGGGAAGGGCTTGGACTTGCCTCTACTGGATGTGCCTCCCCATGGGAGGCCTTGCCTTCTTGGTGGGATGAGTGGGGGGTGGGTTGGGAGGCAGAGGCTGGGGGGGGGGGTCAGGAGGAGGGAAGAGGGGGATCTGATTGGTGTGTAAAATGAATGAAAAAAATTCTTAATAAAAAATAAATAATAAAATTTTGTGATTTTTTTACTTTTTATTTCATTTAATTATAGCATGTTTGGGCTTAGCATTTATTAATATTTGATTTGAACACATTTTCTCCTACCCACCCACCTATTGCCTTTTCTTCTGTTAATTTTGTTTATTTTTCATTTTAATAAATTTGCACTATTTATTTTTTCTTTTGTTGCCATATCCAAGAAATCATTGGCAATACTAATGTCAAGAGAGTTTTCCTATTTTCTTCCAGGAATTTTATAGCTTCAGTTCTTACATTTAAAATGTTAATCTCCTTCTAGTTAATTTTTGTATTGTAAGCAAAATACCCATTTCCATTATTTTGCTTGTGTATATCATTTTCTTACAATTGTTTATTGTTTATTATTATGTATTCCTAGCACCCTTTAAGATGAGTACATGGTACATGAATGCTTTAATTTTCAGACTGTATTTTATTCCATTGGTCTATATGTCTGTATTTTAATGCCAGAACCATAGAGTTCTGATGAATCTTCCCCCACTCAATGTTCATTACATTATTATTCATAATGGTCAACGTGTGGAAGCAACTTAAATGACCATTAGTGACCAAATAGACAAAAGAAAATGTGGTATATCCATGCAGTGAAATATGATTGAGCCTTAAAAATGAGGTAAAGGAAGGATGTAATTTTAACAGTATCAGTTAACCTGGAATGTATAATGCTAAATAAAATATCCAGACACAGAAGAAACAAGACCATGTAATATCATGTATATGAAGCATCTACAGTAGCAACAGAGAGATGACGATTACCAGGTATTGGAGGGAGGGAGAAATGGGGTGATATTAGTGAAAAGGTTCTAAGTATTAGTTATTCAAGATGAATGGCTCACAGGAAAATGTATACACACACACACACACACACACACTTTTGTAGATAACAATATTCTATAATTGAATTTTCTAAGAGAATAGATCTTATGTTATATCTCTTCTTTTTCTTATTTTCAAACACACACATCAAAGTGGGGAACATACTTTTGGAGCTGATTGGTATGTCTGTGATATAAATTATGATAATAGCACCAATAATATATGCTTATCTTCATGCTTGACAATTTGTATACATTACATATATGTAGCTTTGTATGTAAGTTATACTTGAATAAAGAGGTTAAAAGGAATATAGTTTTTATTTTACCCAAGAACTTCTTATCCTATTTCTTAACTGTTTAGTGCATTCATGCTCACTGAATTGAAATACTATTACTAGTCTAATCCTTTTACATTTCTGAGTATTAATGTATTGCTAGAAAGGACAACTGTGCTCTCCAAAAATAAATGGAAGTGAATTTTGGCTTTACATATTAGTTTGGATATTTTTGATGGAAACCTTGAAGTAACAGTAATTTTTAAAAGTTTATGTTGTGTGAAAGAAATCTAGAGTTAGGCGGTTCGAATTAGTTCCTTAGTGTTTTTCTGTTACCTGTGAGTTAGGATCCTTTTTTCATCCTCTGCTATGTTGCCTTTCATATTATAAAGATGGTTGTTAGAACTTAAGCCATTGCTTTCATATTATTGCAATCTCGTATCAAAAGATAACAAAAGAACATGTAAATTAGGATTCTTAATCCTTTCCCTATAAGAAGCCTTCTAGCTTTCCTTGCAAAAGTTCTGTTTACCTATCATTGCCAAGAACTTACTTATCTAGAGAAATTTAGCTGCAAGAGAAGCTGGGAAATATAGTATTTAAGTTGGTATGCTCTCCAACATACTGATATTGAAAAAGAAAAAAAAAATCAGTATTGAAAAACAGTTTTCAGTTGTACTAAAAGATTGTTAGAACATCTAGGGAGAGTTGATAGTTTTTGGATAAATTACAAATGTACTATGAGCAAAGTAGTAAGGAATTGGCTTTCACTCTGTATAGATAAATATTTAAAAACATATCACTGCCCAAAGTCATTCCTTTCTCTTTGTGTATACACATTGGATTACTCCAATCTGGAGGGTAATGGTGTATGTGTATGTGTATGTATGTGCAAGACTCTAAACTATTTTTAATTTTATATCTGGTTCTTTAAAAATATGTTTTTCTTTGAGCCAGGATGGAGTTCTTCAAGAGATTTCTGGTATACTTTTAGGAATAAAATACAATATACATTATACTTTAAAAAACCCTTAAAAGTCTATTTTTAGCAATTCATAACTGACTAAGTGTGCATTGTTAACATTATGGCCAATTCTGTCCCTTAAAAGCCCTTTAGTGACATGTGCATCTTCCCTTTCTGCCCACTTTAATCTTACGGTGCTAAAACCAGGTACTGTGACAGCCTATCTGATTTCCTTATCTCTTAATGAATGTATTTTCACATTTGAATAGCTGCTGAAATTGATATTGCTGTGGACAGATCATTGAAAATTTTTAATCTTTCTTTGCTTCCCAGAGAAATGTAATATAGAACAAACCCCAAATATAAACTTACCTCACAGTATTAATTTTGTACATTTCTGTTTTAATATAAATTATCAGTATTTATTGACTTTCAGATAAGAATTTGGCAGTTCTATCAGCAATTTTAAAATTGTTTGTGCTCTTTGGCTCAGTAATTTCTAAAAAAACAATTTAAGGAGAATATCCTGAATAAGAATTCTTTATGAGGGAAGGTGGAGGGAGGCAGGAAACTGCAGCCGGGTTGTAACATATGAAAGAATAATAATAATATAAAAGAAGTCTTTGTGATAATAGATAATGCTCAAAGAGTGCTACTCTCTGCTAGGAACTTTTCAAAACCTTTTATGAAATTCTCTGATGGTCCTGTCAGTTATGCTATATAACTCTCTCCACCTTTGTTTTATAGTGGGTAAAACTGAAGAGTAGAGAGATCAAAACATTTTCTCATTGGTTTTATTGCTAAGTGGGGATGGTAGAGACTGAGCTCTGAAATTTGGCACAGTATCTCTATTAATCACTTTGCTGTTTCTTCATTAACTTGAATTTTCATCTACATCTTTTATGGAATGGAATAAATATAACTGGAAGTGGCTCTTGCCTTTAATCCCAGCACTCAGGAGGCAGAGCCAGGTGGATCTCTGTGAGTTTGAGGCCAGCCTGGTCTACACAGAGAGATCCAGGACAGGAACCAAAACAACACAGAGAAACCCTGTCTTGAAAAACCAAAAAAAAAAAAACACCCCAAAAACCCTGGATTAAGAGAACTATAGAACTTTCTAGAGTTTTACACATTTGTCGAACTTTTAATTGTCAAACAATTCGTTAGTATGAAAAATACTTATCTAGTACTAAATGTAAAAGCATGATACAACTTTATGTAGAATTATTATAATACTATAAAAGTATAACTTCAGATTAGCAAAATACAAAAAGGAAATACACCAAAATCTTAATAGTAATTGTAATGGAGTCTAGACTAATAAGTCTTTGATTAGATTTTTGACTGCTTTTCAAATTTCATTTTTTGAACATACATGCTTCTAAAATGAAAAATAAAGACTATATCTGGAAGTTGAAGTTATACAAGGTTCTTTTTTTGTTTGTCTTTGTGGTAGAACATAGCTATTTTAGAAGCAATAAACTGTCATAATAATTTCATGATTTATTTTCTGTTTGCTAATAAGTTTCAGAGATATTGAACATTTGACACAGTCATATGAGGATGTGGTTATCTTTTGCTATTTACACTAATCTTTGTACAATAGGGGAGATGATTACACTGATTTGTTGAACTTCAGGAAAGAAGGTTAAATGAACCTCATTATTATTGTTTTAGTTATGTGGATTTTTTTTCTTGCTTCAAGTTTTTAAATGTCATGATTCAACTAAATATAGTTGAGAAAAAGTACTGTTATGAGTAAGTTATATGAGAAAGATTGGGTATTTGTTTGCCATATGTGTTCTAATGGATATGATCATTTTTCTTCATGCCCTTTTTTTAGCATTTTGTTTTCCATACTTAAAACTCAGGGTCTGTATGGGCCTTTAAAATAAAGATATTATTGTCTTATGTTTCAGTTAAATAGCTATTCTCAGGGCATGTTATAATACGGGTGCTGGTTTCTTGAGGAGTCATATTCTCTTGTCTATTCATATTTGTGTTTTTTTATGGAATCGAAGCATCTGGAGTTATGACATTTGTGGTGTTTCTTGGTATGGATATTTGGTCTCACTTTTGTTGTGTGGGTGTTTTGTCCTTTGGTTGCTGTTTCTACAATCTGACAGGCTTTGGACCAGAAGAATAATGCTTAGATTTCAGTCTTGGGGCCACAACAAGTTTTGGAATTCAGGCTCTTATTGGTTACAGATTTGAAGTTCTAGTTGTAACTCTGAGTTCAGACTTCAGAGTCCCTTGATCAGTTCAATGGGTGGGTTGGGCAACAGGCTAGCAGGCAGGGGAAAGGAACTAACTCTAGAGATCTCTTCAGTAGGATTTGGGGTCCAGCTTCACAAAGGGTATCAAGGGCAGAACTAGGGGTACTCTGGATTCAGCTACTTAGATCTCATCTTACCTCAGTCAAATGTCTGAGATAAAAATAAAGCAAAGTAGGCATGGATATAAGGAAAGGAGAATACTTATTCATTGCTTGTGGGAATGCAGACTTGTACAGCTGCCATGGAAATCAGTGTAGAGGTTCCTCATAAAGCTAGAAATACATCTCCTACATGATCCAGCTATACCATACCTTGGTATATTTCCAAAAGCATTGCTCATCCATGTCCATTACTGCTATATTTACAATACCCAGCAAGTAGCCTATATATCCATAAATGATGAATGGATAATAAAAAATGTGGTACCTTTACACAATGGAATATCAGCTGTAAAGACAAGTAAAATTATGAAATTTGCAGGTAAATGAATGGAGGTAGCAATAATCATTCTGAGTGAGGTAACCCAGACCCAGAGTGGTAAACATTGCCTGCTATCTTTTATGTGTAGATGGTAGCTTTGAATCTTTAGATATGAGTGTTTAGATTGGAATATCTGTAATAGTCAGGAAATAGTGATGGGTCAAGAGGGAAATTCAAATGAAGGGGAGTAGAATGCAGATGATATGACGAGGTGAAGAGGAAAATGGAACAAAAGGGTTAAATGAAGTGGAAGATTTGCAGGCAGGGTAGAGGAGGGAGTATGAGGATGGCTAAATAATGTAAAAAGACTTTTGATAAACCATATGGAGACTTATTACTAGAGAGACTACCTAAAATATATACATGTATACATACACATGCAATATAACCTTTTGTTGATTTTCATTATAGTTGATGAAAAATAAATACCAACATTAAGAACTTACTCTGAATTCAGTTATTTTCAAATGTCTCAAACATTGAAATACATAATTAACATGAAGAGAAGCTTTGACTATTTAATTCCTGTGCACTAAAGTTTTGTGTTTACTTAACAATACAAAGTACATTTAGTCCAGCTATAAAAGTCACCAAAGTCTGAATGGCCTGAATAATGATTAAAAGTCCAGATTCTTTTTTTGAGATTCAAGACAGCATCTTAACTTTGAGCATTTGTGAGATAGAAATGTTAAGTTGTACATCCCCAGTATACAATGGCATGGAGTAAATATTCAAAACATTGAGAATATGGGCATAGCAAGGACAAATTGGACCCAAATTAAAATTCTGTAGCTCCATGTCTAAAATTTTGGCTTTTGATTTAATCATCTGGACCCCAGTGGCCTTGGGTAGCTCCATTCCTATGGTGATGCCTCATTCAACACATGTAGCTTTTTTCTTTTCTCTTGTTGTCTCCATTCTAATATTAAACTTTTCTGCTGTGTTGTGCTATAGTCCTAGCATCTTCAACAACTTTGGTTCTTCATTCCAAGTTATGCTTCCGTTTTGCAGCTTTGCCCAATAGCGTCTCAGAAGAATCTGATCCTGTTACATATGACTTAGCCTCAGTGACTTTCTGGAACTTTGATGTGATCCTTCATGACCTCCTCCCTCCCCGTTGAAATTTCATGTTTGAGATTTATTTGTTCCTTCTCCCATCTTTGAATATCTCCTAATTATATTATCAGGTCAGATTATATATGACTTATTTGCCTTTAGTTGACCTAATTGCCTCTAGAAATTCCCTCCCAGAATTGTGCTTTACTAACCTGGGAAATTCTTTTATTTTATATTGTTATTATTAATGGGTTCCAGGCAATGTCGGCAATGAAGATTAAATATCACAAAATTTAATGCTCTTTGGTGTTATTTCATCAATTTTAGTGTCATCCATATTCTTCAACATGGCACAGCAAGTGCCTGATTATTTTAGGTGCACATTTTCAATGCTAATATTGCCTTTATACCTTGAACTTTATAGTGTAGTAAATATAGAGAAACCTACTTCTTGTAGTCTTTCTGAATTTTATATTGCAAGACAATGGATGGCAAAAATAACTTACTTGGTAGACACATGATTTGAAAGTTATCATCCTGTTCAGAGCTTCATGTATATTGTCTTTGAAATGGAAATACTAATTTATTGAGGATTAAAATATCTAGTTTACAAAAGTCACTTGAAGAGTGAAAGCTATTTTCTTCCCATCACAGTTACATGACTTTTAGTCTATCTTCTAACTCCTCTCTCCTTGAAGCCCCAAAAATTCTAAGCATACCCAATCATTTACTGTTTCTTGAGTGCATATAGTTTTCATACGTCTGTTCAACTGTTTTTCCTTTTTATCACATTGCTGTCCTCAAATTATCTGTTTGGTCAGCTTCTGATCATTTGGAATGGAATGGAATTGTAACTTTGTGCATAGTCCTTTCTGGCACTGTTCACCATTTTAGGATTGAATTAGGTACTTTCTTATCTATGACTTTCTGGAGTCCTCAGTAGATCTGTTTATGACTTACATTATTTTATTAACTTTTTCTGTTTACCCTCATTGTCTTCCTCATTAGATATTAAGGGATATCTTAGTCTTCTTATCCTTAGCTGCTAGCTTCAATGAAGATATGTAAGAAACTAGAACAATTTCACATTAAAGGTGCCATTTTATTCTTTAGGTGATTCTAGGAGTGACATTTTTATTGGTTGGTGGTCATAGAAATTCATTTACAGCATTATCTTAAGCATTGATGGATGGGGTTCTAAACACACTGTGTTACACAGTTATAATATCATGAGATTAATGCTGGTAAGTTTTTGTGCTTGTATAGAGAAATATACGGCTGTGGGCTAGGGTGTTGTCTTAGGTTTATATTGCTGTGTTAGACACCGAAAAGAAAAGAAAGCGACCTGGGGAGGAAAGGGTTTATTTTATTTTATATTTCTGGGTAACATCTATCACTGAGGGTATTTAGGACAGGAACTCAAGCAAGGAAGGAACCTGGAGTCAGAAACTGAAGCAGAAGTAATGGGGTGGGTGAATGGATAATAAAAAATATGGTGCCTGGGTTGGATGCTTACTGGGATGCTTCTCATGGCTTGCTCATCCTGTTTTCTTATAGCATCCAGGGCCACTAGCCCAGGGGTGTCACTAGCCACAGTGAGCTTGATTCTATCACATCAACCATCAATCAATAAAATGCCATGAAGACTTGCCCATCAGCCAAACTGGTGGAGGTGTGTCAAGTTTACATAAAACTAGCCAGCATAAATGACCCCTTGTTAGCTTGATATACAAACATCACTGTTCGACTAAAACCTTACCTTTCCCCTTGGTCCTCAAGATGGCATGTTAATATTAATATCACAATATTAAACATTGCAACATATAAAGGCCCACAGTCTTTAAAAATGTAAATCTTTTAAAAGTTTTTAGCTTCTTTAAAACACCCAAAGTCTCTTTCAAAATTAAATTTTTCCCTAAAATATCCTGTCTTTCCAGAATATCCAAAATCTATATAAAATTCCAAGGTCATTTAACTGTTGGCTTCTGTTAAAAAAAAAAAGGTACTTTGGAATAACTACTTTACATTCACAAACAAATCAAAGCAAAATCAATCTGCTTGGGTTCTTTAGAGCCCAAAGGATCACGAGTGGGTCCCAGATGTTAGCACTGAAACTTTTTTTCTGAACACAGCAAAAAAAAAAAAAAAAACCAACAACAACAACAAAAAAACAAACAAAACAAAACAAAACAACCCCCCCCCCCAAAAAAAACCTAGTCAGAAAAGATAAAGAAGGTCACTTCATATTGATTGAGGGAAAAGTCCTTCAATTGTATATTGCAGTTCTAAACACGCATACCAAACACAAATTCACCCAATATCATGAAACAAATACTGCTAGATATAAATTCACAGATTAACCCAACAGTGGGTAGTGAGTAAAAGCAATATCCCACTCTCAACAATTGACAAGTCATCCCAGCAAAAAATGTACTGAAAAACAAACAAACAAAACAAAACCTGAATTAAAGGACATCCTAGATCAAGTGTAGTTAACAGACATCTACAGTATGTTTCATTCAAACACTGCAGAGTATACATTATTCTCAGTATCCTTGTAGAACTTTCTCTAAAATAAATCATATCACTATAGCCTAAAGCAAGTATTACCAAATATAGGAAAATTTAACTAATTTCTTTTATTTTGTTTGATCACAATGAAAAAAATAAACTAAAAGTCCACAGCATTGGGTACTTTAGAACACACACAAACCCACAGATATTAACCAACACATGATTGAATCAATAGGTCTTTGAGGATATTAAGAAGGTAATGAAAATAATTTGTAGGAAGAAATATTAATCAAAAATACAAACCAAAATCAATGGGATGCGGTAAAGGTAGTACCACGAGGGAAGTTTATAGCTATAAATAGCTATTTTAAAAAATGAGAAAGAATGTAAATAAATAATTTAATAATATACCTTAAAGATTTAGAAAAAACAACAAGCCAAGTATAGAATCAGTAGACAGAAATAATTAAGATCAAGTTAGAAATGAATGGAACAGAAGCAAAAAAAGGACAAAGAATCAATGAAACAAAGAGTTGATTCTTTGAAAAGATAAGCTCAACAAACCCTTAGCCAAATGAATCAAAATAAACCAGAGAAAGGGGACCAAGTTAAAAATAGAGAAGAAAAGGAAGTTCTTGTCATAAATACCAATAACATTGAGAAAATTACTAGGGCATATTTTAAAAATCTTCTACTAAAGTGGAAAATCTAAAAGACTTAGATGAATAATTTCTAGATGTATATGACCTACCAAAATTAAGACAAAAAAGATACAATAATTTAAAAATATCTACAACAAACAATGAGTTTGAAAACAATAATAAAAACCCTCCCAATTAAAAAAATTGATGTTAAGATGGATTCACTATAGAATTTTATCAGGCTTTCCAAAGAACTAAGACCAATTATTCTCACACTATTCAATAAAATAGGAAAGGAAAGAACACTTTTAAACTCTTACTATAAAGTCATTATTATCCTGATATCAAACCAAAGGAAAACACAACAGAAAAGGAAAATTGTAGACCATTTTCTTTGATAAGCACAGATGTAAGAATTCTCAATACAATACTTGCAAGCTAAATTAAAGAACAAACAGATCAAGCCACACATCTGCCACCCTCATTGAAGGGGCCTAGTGTGGTCCCATGCAGGCTCTCCAGCTGTTAGTCTAGAGTCCATGGGCTCCCACTAGGTTGGGTTAGCTGTCTTTGTGGTTTTTCCCATCATAATCTTGTCTGCCTTGCTCTTATAGTCCCTCCTCCCTCTCTTCAACTGAACTCCAGGAGCTTGGCCAAGTGCTTGGCTGTGGGTCTCTGCATCTGCTTCCATCAGTTGCTGGATGTGGATTCTATGATGACAATTAGGGTAGTCACTGATCTGAGTACAGGGGAAGTCTAGTTCAAGCACCCTCTCCACCATTACTATGAGTCTTGCCTGGGGATATCCTTGTGGGTTCCTGAGAATTTCTCTACCATCAGATTTCTCCCTAATCCCATAATGGCTCATTCAGTCAAGATATCTCTTTCATTGTTCTCCCTCTCTGTCCCTCCCTGAACTAGGCTATCTCAAACCCTCATGTTCCTACCCTAATCCCCTCCCCTCTACTCCCCTTCCCAGTTTACCCAGGAGACCTTAACCCTTTCCCATTCCTGGGGCCAAGAACTCATCCTGAGTACATGAGCTGGCTTTTTTTAGAGCACATTCCCTATGGTGCCATGCCTTAATCAGCCTTGATGCAGTGGGGAGGGGCTTGGGCCCGCCCAAACTTGGTATGCCAGCCTATGTGACTACCCAAAGGAGGCCTTACACCCTATGAGGAATGGGTGGGGGTGTGATTGGGGGAGGAGCGGGAGTAGGGGAGTGAGGGGGAACAGTGGACAGTATGTAAAATGAAAAAAAAAAAAACTTTAAATAAACAAGTAAACCTTAAAAAATAAATTCAAGAACACATTAAAAACTTCACTATGATCAAAATTGTGGTTTCCCAGTGAATTAATAAAACCCCTGTACAGCAGAGGAGTTGTTAATCATGTGAAGGGACAACCTGCAGATGAGACAAAACCCTTACCTCCTATACAGATGACAGATGGTTAATATCTAGAATATGCAAAAAATTTAAAAAATTGAGACAAATAAAAACAACCTACTCAATAAATGGGAAACACAAAAATGAATTACAAATTGCTTTAAAAAAAGCCTCTAGAAACTAATCAATCTAAGCAACCAATAGAGAAATGCAGCTCAAAACTATACTGACATCCATCTTATTCTACTCAGAAGGTCAGTCATTAAGAAAACAATAAGGAACATTGGCATAGATGTAGACTAAAGAGAACCCTTACATATGTCTAGTACAAATGTAAACTAGTCCAGCCTCAGTGTAAATCAGTATAGAGGTTTTCAAAACAAAACAAAATCCAACCAACCAACCAACCAACCAACCAAAATAATAACCTTACAGCAGATTACCATATGACTAACTATACCACTAATAAGCTTGCATTCACCCCCTTTATATCATTCACAGTGCTCATCCAAGGTGAGCAAACCTGAGACAACACCAAACAATCAACAGATTTACACTAATCATCTCATTGTAGGTGTTTCAGAAACTCACTCCAAATTTACTCAGGTTGAAAGAACATTATTAGCTGACAAGTGTGATATTTGTTTACTAGTCATATCCAGCAGCTATGGTTGCTCTCATAATTAATATTTTTCCCTGGAGTAATATAGAGGCCACACTAGTATCCTGAGTTCCTACACTGATGATGTACTTCTGAAAGTAACACTTCAGCTCTACCACAAACTACCCCTACTTGAACAATGCAAATACTTTGACTGAAATAATATAACAGATTTTTGAGCCCAAGTAATAATTAACTCTATATGTGCAAGTCTCAGTATAATGACTTAAAGCATGAAAAACCAAATGAACATACAAATGAGCTGTGTCTTCAAGTTTAGTACAGCACTACTGACCAAAACCAAGTTTTAGAAGAAGCAAAGATTTACTCATTAAGTGAGGATAAAGAATATGTGGTAATACACATTACAGAGTTTTATTCACCTGTAAAGAAGTATAAAATTGTATGATTTGCAAGAAAAAGAGAAACTGGAGCTCACTGTCTAAGTAAAACAAACCAGATTCAGAAATCAGACATTGTATGTTTTCTCTTTTGCAGAATCAAGAACAAGTATATATCACAGATATTTGCATTTGCGTGTACATATTTACACACTTGCATGCATAGTATGAAAATAGTAGAGGGGAGAACTATTTGGGAATGACAAGAGGTTCAGTGAAGAGGTGCAGGGTAACAGGTTGACAAAACAATCAAATTATATAATATACATATATGTAAAATAATTGTCCCAGTTAAAGTAAAAGTAGATGAACTCTCCCCACCCCAACTACAAAGAACTGTTTTGAGTTTGTTCAAAGAAATCAAGGAAGGAAGTAAAGTTCTGAGTAACAAGACAACACACACACACACACACACACACACACACACACACACACACACATACACACAGTTGAATGAAAAGAAGACAATACAATGTCTGGAAGTGGAATTCAGTAGAGTTATAGAAATGCTGAAAAAAATTAGATGTTTTAAAACATGGAAATGAAAATTCACAATAAATGAGATTGTAAGAGCCAGTGGGTATAATCAAGGCTCTCTGAATCAACTAAGCAAGGCACATATGTGCTCATAGAGACTGAAGCAGCAAGCACAGGGTCTACAGGGGTCTGCAGCAGGTCTTCTGCATATATCATATAGCTATTAACTTAGTATTTTACAGGATTCTTTACTGTGAGGACAAGTGTGTAACTGACTCTTGTGCCTGCTCCTGGGACTCTCCCTCCTGTTGGGTTGCCTTGTCTAACTTCGATCTGAAAATTTTTGCTTCATTTTATTGCATTTTATTTTGTCATGTTTGGTTGTTATCTCTTAGAATCCTGTTATTTTCTAATAAGAGACAGAAAGGGAGTGGACCTAGAGGAGAATGGAGGTGGGAGGAACTGAAGGAGTAGAGGGAGAGGAAGCTATAATCAGCGTATATTGTATGAGAAAAGAATCTATTTTCAATTAAAGAAAAAAAAAGAACTTGACACAAGGCAAATATTAGTGTTAAGTTATAGGCTTTCTAAATTTGTTTTAATACATCTCTTTGAGTGACCGGATTTTAGTGATTTGTCTCTAGACCACCCTTTGGACCAGAAACATACCAGTGAAAATAAAACACATTATTACCTGAAAAAAAACCTGGAAATGAAAAATCACAGTAAGTCAAGTAAACAGCTTCATGAAAAGCCTCACTAAAAGAGTGGATCAAGGAGAAAGCAGAACATCTGAGCTTCAAGGCAATGTTGGGCATTCTAATAAGGACAAAGACAAATTAACAAGAAAGTATATGCAGTGTTTTTAAGATGTAATGGGCAATATGAAAATACAAAATCTAAGAATTATAGGAATAGAGAGAGAAGAATTTCATTTTAAGAGCATAGAAAACATTTTCAACAAAATCTCAAGCTTAGGGTAAGAGATGCCAATTCAAATGCTGAAGACATTTAGACACCAAACAAATGCAGAGAAGAACCTCTCCTTTGCCACAATTTAATTAAAAATCTAAATATACATAGGATAGAGAGTATATTGAAAGCAGCAAGAGAGAAACATCAGATCACATATTATGAAGCTATGATGGTCAGAATAGCTGTATTTTTCAACAGAAACTTTAAAATCTAAGAAACATGAAATTATGTATTTCAACTTCTAAAAGACAATCATTGTCAATAATACTACTATACCAAAGTTATTTTTCATAATAGAAAAGAAAACAAACTTTCTATAATAAAGAACAGGCTCCAGGAATCCATGACCACTAAGACAGTTCTACCAAAGATACTTGAAGGAATTCTGCAGACTGATAGAAACATAAACACATACTAGTCAAAGGAGTAATAAGCCATATGAGAATAATAGTAAGACAAACAGAAATAGTAAAAAAAGAGAACACGACAAAATCCACAAAAGGTGATAATTAAATGATCTCAGTGCCCTAATCAAAACACATAGGAAGATAGAATTAAAAACAGGATCCATCTATTCATTGCCTCTAAGGAATACACTTCACAGACAAGGATGGAGGATGGTGAAAGGATAGAGAAGGGCATTCCAAGAAATGGCTCTGTCACTCACAGAACACATAGCACATCTGCTAGGCAGCTCCACTCCACAATTGCTTCTGTCCTTTATGGTCATCAGTGGTATTGGGGATCTGAATTTATCTTCATGCTTGTCAGCAAACTCTGCTCCTTCTGAATTGTCTCCCCAGACCTACATATCTGGTCTGTTTTTATATTATTTTAATTTTTCTATCACTTCTTTAATTATTTCTGATATTTATGCTTCTTTCTCATCAGTAAAAGGCTGTCCTTTTGTTATTCTAGCACTCATTTAATCACACGTAGTCACCTTGTAACCTCCTAACACAGTAGGAGTCAGACACCAAATATATCTTAAAAGTATGTTATGATGTGTATGGTATAATGGCTAGTATGATTGATTGATTAATTAATGTTACTCAAGTACTCGAACACTGAATTATATCCACAAACCCTAATTGTTTTAAATAAAACATTATTGATGTTGTTTATACTTCATTTTATTCCCAGTACTTCCTGGTATAGTTGGGCATCCGGTATTATTGATGATGTTGATCTTAAAACTTAGAGTAGTAGCATGTAGACAGAAGTGTATATCATGAATTATGTTGGATCCAGAGGTTTAAAGCCTATGTTTATTAGCATATTCTCCTTGTCTTACCTAACCTTCCCTTCAATCCTCATTAAAGTTACAGTCTATGGTGTTTTTATCTCTGTATTCTAAATGTTCAGCACATAATTCTTAGCATATAGAATAAGTATATTTATCTTCTGATACATGTTTCTGATCAATGACAGTATTTTGAACAAGAAAATAAATTAGTCATTAATGACATTTGACCTTGAAAATTATAGCAATATAAGATTATGCAGTAAATTATATGCAAATACATTTTGATTAATCTGCCTAGAGTGTCATTTACTACCCTATACTTCGTTGTGGCTCTCATGAGAATCATAAAAGACAGTATCTAATGGGGATGTATAGTTCCTGAGGTATTATAAAATATTTTCACATCAAGCAAGGAGGCAATAAAATGTTCTGGAAACAGGCAGGGCACTGTTGATTGTATGACTTTCAGGTCAAATTTAGCTGGAATCACTATTTTTTTTTTCTGGTGACAGAAGAGCAAGGTCTGGCCATAAACACATAGTCTCTTCTTTCTTTTATGATCATTTGACTATATAGAGTTGTACTGTGGAAGAACTTTGGTAGGTAATGCAGCGTTACAATAGTTATTTGCAATTGAGTTACATTTTAATATTGCAAGTAAATGGAGAGTGGGATTAAACTAAATGAAGGACATACAGAAGTTATTCCCAAATGATTTACAAACTATCTAGATCTATTTAGATTTGGTTGTTGGGGCCTTTCATACCTCTGTGTTACTTTGTTATTTAGACATATTTAAATATTTTAAGCATCAAAGCAAAGCAGAATCCTTTGGAAATAGAAAATTTCTTAGTATTGTCTCTGATATGTATGTGTAACTATAAATGAGACTCTTGTTCTTAGGTATTTTTATTAAGTATTCACACTAAGTATTATTATATCCCACAAATACTTATAGTGAATCTTAGTTTTAAAAAAGCATTTTAAATTTTAGTTTGAATTCATTGACTCTTTTGTGGTAAATTTTTAATTAATTAAAAATTTTCAGGCCAATCACATTTTCACAGTTTCCCCTCCCTCCCTCCTCTCCTCCCAGTCTCTCGTCCCAAGCTCCCCCCTTCTACCCCCATCTACTACTCCTCCATTCTCTTCAGAAAAGGGCAGGCCTCCCATGTATATTAGCCAGCCATGGTATATCAAGTTGGAGACTAGGCACCTCCTTTCCCAATGAGTCTGGACTAGGCAACCCAGTAAGAGGAAAGGGTCCCAAAAGGAGGTAACAGGGTCAGAGAGAGCCCCTGCTCCCACTTTTAGGAGCCCCACAAAGATACCAAGCTTTTGATTAGACAAATTTATAATGACATGTATTTAACATTCCTCTAAAAATCCTCTGTTGGAAATTCTCATCTCTCTCAACACCCCTGGCTATTAATCTTTTTAATAGCTAAAGGTCTGTCAGTCTTGTTTATTTTTTTACAAGAATCAACTCTATTTCTTTGATTTTTTAGTTGTTCTTTTTTTTGTAGCTGGAGAGTTTCTCTCTGGGTTCCGCCAATCCCTGTAGTTTCACAGCCCACTTATAAAATAATCACTCAGATGCTTATATTACTTATAAACTGTATGGCCGTAGCAGGCTTCTTGCTAACTGTTCTTATATCTTAAATCAACCCATTTCTATTAATCTATAAGTTGCCATGTGGCTCTTGGCTTACCAGTACCTTACATCTCGCTTCTCATGGCAGCGGCTGCCAGCGTCCCTGACTCAGCCTTCCTGTTCCCAGAATTCTCTGCTTGTCCCACCTATATTTCCTGCCTGGCTACTGGCCAATCAGCATTTTATTTAAATGGAGTAATATCCACAGCACTTCCCCTTGTCTTTTTTTTTCAAAAAGGAAGGTTTTAACTTTCACATAGTAAAATTACATATAACAAAACAATTATCAAGCAAGAATTACAGTTACAATATTTAGTCTATTTATAATATCTAGTCTATTTGTATTTGGCAAAATTCAAGAAGATATCCTATCTATCCTATATCTGTGAGTCTAAGGTTTCATATCTAATTTATCTTTTATCATAACTAAGGAAAATTATAACTATGTAGTCTTCAACTACACCAAAGACCTCAGAAGGATATACAATTACCTGAGAAACAGGAAAAGGATGCAAGCAACTTTCAGGAGTCTTGCAAGAGTAGACAGAGACAGCTGGCATCCTGGACAGTCATCCAAAGTTCCTCGGTAAAGTTGGGGCATCTGTCTTCAGCCCACAGGCCTAGAATCTCTCAGTCACTTTTCTTAGTGTCCTGTAGAATGTCTGGCAGTTTCCTCTGCAAAGCAGGAATCTGAAGGACCATTTTGCCAAGCAAAGTTCAGTGGTCACCTTCCTATGGGTCCTGCATGTCCAGTCGATACATTTTTTCAAGCAGTCTAGGCAGGAACAGTTTCTTGCCCAAATGGCTATTTTTGTCAAGAAGAAGATAAACTCTATATAGAGTGTCTTTGATGCCCATCCTCCTCTCTGAAGTGAATTGGTGCTGCCAGGAGCAGACATGTCTCACTGTCCAGAAGGTGTAAATTTTTAAAACATTTTAAATGCCATATTCTGTATGTCTTTCCAGTGTTTGAAGATTACCTGCCTAATTGAATTATATCTATGTATACCTAGAAAACAACATGACTATAACTTTGACTATCATAGAAGACTAATTACTAATCTGTATTTCTTAACTATCCATTACAATCTAAATCAGTTACATAAACATAATACCTCAAACGAGAATAGAAATATATATATATACAGTATAACAAAATTAAATCTAAATTTGTATTAATAAACTAAAATCTATAGCAATGTAAAACATTTCTAAACAAGTTGCTCTTTAAAAGTAGATTCAATAATCTACCCTTTCATCCTGTCATATCTATATCATATCCCCTTTTCTTCTTTAGAAAGAGATCGCATTTATAATCAACCTGATTTAAATAAAAATATTGGTTTTTCTCTGTCCCACACCAGAGGGCTCTTCTAATATGGGACAAAAGAATCTATCAACCTTTTTTTTTTTTTTTAGGAATATGCTTGGGTTTAGAGAAGGAGTGAGCCGATTCCATCTCCAAAGCCAGCTTGCTATATTTGGGAATTTGGACGTAGCTTCTCTTACTGCTTCTTGCTGCATGGGGGCACTGTATCTTATGGGGATACAAAGAAAATTTTAGGATTATGGAGTAGTCTGTGAGGGTGTATTGTCTGAGCCAGTTGCCTTGAAACCATTCTGGATGTTGGATCATCTAGGCCATGGTGTCATCGGAGACCTTTCAGGGGGTCTTGCTGGTCAGACCTGATGTATCTTAATCTGGAACAAATCCATAGCCTCTTGTTTTTTGTGGAAACAAAAGCAGAGCCTCCTTTCCAGAGCAACATATCCTTACATCGAAATTTTGAAGTCAAGGTACATTTAAAATATACATATTGGCTTAACTCAACAGCTTTTACGATCAAATGTTTTTCTGCAGTTAAAAATCCCAAAGACAACATAATCCAGATTCTCTGTGTAATATCCATCTTTACATGGCTTACTTTTTATATTAATTGTACTGTCTCTTTAAAGACTTTATTTTTTAAAACTATGTATTTCTTTATATAACTGTATATATTACTTTTCCTCTCCCTTCCAAGCCTATGTACATTTTTACACATATTGTAAAGCATTTAAAGTCTTGTTCCATCTGAATCTGTCTTATTGTAAACCTATTCCTTTAAACTGTAGCATTCTAAGACTTAAACAGGGATGTGGCTGCTGGCTCTGCCCACCTCAGCTTCCCAACATGGCTGTGATACATTTACAGCCAGCTCTGGGAGCCATCAATTCTTAGAAACAGTGGGTCTATCCTTTTATCAAAGTGTGTAGCCCAGAAACCTCTTTTTTTTTTTTTTAAACTCACAAAAACTATATCCAACACATAGCATAGTGCACAGCTTGGAGACACCTCTGTGTAACATAGCATAGGTCAAGCCCACACTCATGCCACAAACCCACCATAGAGTAGCTCAAACCCGCAGGCTGCAGCTAACTTGAGAGAGACAACTAGAAAGCTGTTTTTAGCTCTGTTTTAGAATCTTTTTTCTCAGGTTTTAGGTGGAAACTCTTGGCAACCCGTTGGGCGCCATTTGTAGCTGTAGTTTCTCTCCAGGTCCCGCCAATCGCCGCAGTCCCACAGCCCACTTATAAAATAATCACTCAGATGCTTATATTACTTATAAACTGTATGGCTATGGCAAGCTTCTTGCTAACTGTTCTTATATCTTAAATCAACCCATTTCTATTAATGTATAAGTTGCCATGTGGCTCTTGGTTTACCAGTACCTTATATCTCGCTTCTCATGACAGTGGCTGGCAGCATCTCTCTGACTCAGCCTTCCTGTTCCCAGAATTCTCTGCTTGTCTCACCTATATTTCCTGCCTGGCTAATGGCCATTCAGCATTTTATTTATATGGAGCGATATTTTTTTCTTTTCATTTACTTAATTTCCTTTCAGATCTTTATTATCTAATAATTTTTGATTTACTAGATCCATATCTCTCACTCTGTACAAAAGACAAATTAAAAATGGATCAAGAACAGCTCCAGAAACTTTAAATTATTCGAAGAAAAAAATAGCACTTTCAAGATATAGGCATACGAAAGAATTTTCAGAAAGGACTCTAATAGCTCTGAAAATAAAATTAAAAATTGAAAATGGAATTACATTAATTTTAAAAACTTTGGCACAGTAAAAGAAGTAATTGAATGAAAATACTGGAATAGAAGAAAGTCTTATTGTCTTATAGAATGGAAGAAAGTCTTCTCTAGCTATGTTTTAAATAGTGGATTATTATTTAGAATTTATATAGAATTGAACAATCCAATACATAGAAATCAAACAATACTACCAGTTAATTGTCCAATGAAATGAATAGATATTTCTCAGAAGATGAGTTATAAATAGCAGATAAAAAACTTTGAAAATTGCTCATTATTTATAGTCATCATGAAAATATAAATTAAACCATTAACATTGAATTGTACTCCAGACAGAATGATATCTTTAAGAGAACAAAAACAATAAAAGCCAGGGAGAACCTCTTTTAAACTGCTGATAGGTATATATGCTAGTCCTGACCCGATGGGAATATATATTGAAGTTCCTCAGAAAACTAGATAGAGATCTATAAATTCCCCTAGCTTCATCACTCCTGAGCATGCCTCAGAAATACTTGCATATCTCTGTGTACTGCAGCATTATTCCTAATAGTCTAGTTAGATAACCAGTGTCGGTGTCAGTAAACATGCGTGGATAAAGAAAATGTATATCTGCACAATGAAGGGAAAATGGTTAATAGTAGCAGTTGGAAACAGGGAGAAAGTGGAGGATGGTGAGGTGCATATAGTCAAAATGCATGATATACTTGTATGAAAATGTCTTTATTACTATCAAGTACAATGAATATTACTAGTAAAATTTCATAAAAACTATCAGAGAAAAATTTGGAGGATTCCTAAAGAAACTATATTTTTATGGATTTTTTTATATTTTATAAATATGTGATATCATAATGCTTTGTACCCCCTCCAATTTTGTTTTTCTAATTATTAAAATTAATTGAGTTCAACATTCTTTTTCAAAACTGAAGAATATTTGATTAGAAAGTCATGTTTTCATTAGTAGTCTCTTATAGACATTATCATCTTTTTTAATTGTTCTTGAAATCTAATTTTCCAAAGGATAAGCCCATAGCCTCTAATTTCATCATTTCTTTAATGTCTCTCTTTCTCGCTTGAAACATTGTAGCCATGCTTGTCTCCTGCCTAATGTGGTGTTAGCCCAGCCTCTGGCTGCTTATGTGGTAGAAATCAAACCTTTTTCACTGCTGGAAGTAGAATGATTATTCACTTTCTTGTATAAGAGATTAGTTATTTCTTTAAAAGGGCAGCTTTCTTAAAAAAAAATCACCCTGCAACTTGAAGAAATATGATTTTAGTATGCTATATATACATGTAGACATTAAAAGTTAGGAACAAATAACTGAAGTTTCTAACTATCCCTTTAAAATAATTTATTATTAATTTTTAACAATAACTGCTGTAATTTACCTCCATTTTAAATGAAGATATCATAGGCAAAAAAAATCTCTTCAGAGATTCTTTCTCTCACCTTATGTGGTTGTTTTATTTTGAATTTTCTGTGCTGGTGCTAAATTTCCCAGTGCTTCCGTATATCACTGGTATTATGCAAAAGGTAAGCTATTCATTAAAAGAGAAAATGAAATCTACTGAGTAAGAAATCAAGAGGAATTTAAAATCATGTGGTGTTAATTTAGCATATTAAACAACAGAATGAATAATCCAGCATAGTGGTCAGTAGAGAGAATAAGTACAATTAAGGTTATACTTGAGAGCTTGTTACTGATTATTTTTTGAGTAGGGGGTGAGGGAGACAGTCAGAGTCTCATGTAGCCCAGTCTGGCCTTAGAACTAACTGAAGTCAAGAGTGACTTCAAACTTCAGATTGTCCTGCCTCTGTCTGGTCGTCTACAATTACAAGCTTGCATCACCACATGTGGTATTTGAAATGCTGGGGAAAGACCCAGGGCTTCAAGTATGGTAGTTTAATGCTTTTATACTGAGCTCCATCACTGAATTAAAAAAATCTTTAACAAATAAAAATGCAGATTTTATAATAAGATAAAACAAGAGCCATTGCATCAAGGTTGGACAAGGAAAACCAACAGAAAGACAAAGCACAAGAATCAGAGACACACTCATTCACACACTCAGGATTCCCACAAAAATACTGAATTGAAAACTATAATATATATGCAGATGACCTAGTGCTGATCTATGCAGGCCCTGTCCTTGCTGCTTCAGTCTCTCTGAGTTTATATAGGCTTTACTCAGTTGATTTAGAGGATCTTGTTCTCCTGGTACCCTCCATCTCGACTGGCTTTTACACTCTTTCTGCCTCCTCTACTGCAGGGTTCCCTGAGCTCTGAGGGATGGATACATACCATTTAGGGCTGAGTGTTCCAAGGTCTCTCTCTGTATAATGTCTGGCTGTGGGTCTCTGCATCTGTTCCCACCTGCTTCAGGAGGAAACTTCTCTGTTGATGGTCGAGTAAGGCTCTGATCTATGAATGTAACAGAATATCATTAGGAGTCATCATTTTATCACTTTTTTTTTAAAGACCAGTAGTATTTGGTATTAGGTCTCTGGGCTATCTATTCTCTGGTTCTTGGTCTGGGAGGAGTAGAGGGAAAGGATATATTATATCCATTGCAATCAGGATATATTGTATGAGAAAAGAATCTATATTCAATAAATATGTCATAGTCATAATCATTTGTGGTTTCTGTATAACCTGATATTTTTATACAGACATTTGGTTGGAATTCCATTATCCTGAAACATTTTACCTTCTTCACCAAAGAAAATTTTTCTCACCTTTTTGGAATTTCATTAGGTTTTAACTTCAAGCCACCATTCTTGACTTTTTAGGTTAAGACAGATGAGAGGTGCTAGGAGGAGCCACAGGTACTGAGTATGACTTGTCCTGTTTTTTTTTTTTTTTTTTTTTTTTGTGACCTAACAGTTTACTTAACTGAAAGGAGATGTGTGAAATGTGGTCAGGAGATACACACACACACACACACACACACACACACACACACACACACACACACACA